>JAMQGT020002955.1:0-43679 GCA_024447675.2 Pterophyllum scalare | reverse complement strand
TATCATATTTACTTGGTTCAGTTACGTATTGCTAGATTAGGGCGATTTTATTTGTTCCTGCGGTTGAGGGCCAATTGTTTCTTCAGGAGTGTTTAAGGTCACTAAGAGGATTTGAAACTCGTTTCATATCAGTGATCTTTTTGAGGGAATTAAATCAACAATGCATTTCTCTCCATATTTAGCAACAGGCTTGTGTGTGTGAACAACCGAGCCCTGCAGGGCAGGAGAGGGGGAGAGGGATTGTAAGTCCTGCGAAGAGTAAACAGAGGAGTGGGACTTGAGTGCTGGTGCTCGGGTGGCGAGCAGGCGGTCCTGGTACACCTTAGGATGTGACATGCAGTGGATCTTTAGTCTGGTGACTGTCCCAGTAGTGTTTTCCTTGAAATGGATCCTCTCCCTCCCCTAATGAATCCAAACGCAGCTGGCCATGTCCCACACGGACACCGAGAGCTTTAACCCTAAACTGACCTCAATTTGACACCACCAGATGAAATCTTACCGCCTGTTAATGCCATCTACTGATTTTTTTTCTTGCAAACGCGCGGGAGTTGTGCACCTGAAAAGAGTCGCAACTTGAAGAAATATAAAACTACTTTAAAAACAGTCTAATAATCTGTGATAGGTGTCCTCCTGGAGGTATCTTCCTTGCAAACGCGGCCAGATTATAAGCAGGGGAGTTTAGGTTGGCACATGTCTTGTTTATGAGGAAAATTAATTTTAATTAACTATTGAGTGAATGATGATTAAAACGAAATTGGAAAATTAAACACCGACTTGTGTCATGCCACATAAAAAAGTTGTTATTAAGCGGATTTAATAATTTAAATATTGTCACTTATGAAGTCTTGTGTTTATGGCTTTCATTAATTACTCAAATAAATTTATCACAGAAGAAAGAGTCTAAAATTTCACGTCGTTGGGAGTCATTGCTGCAAGTTTTATAGGGAAGGATGTGTGTCTGTGGAGCCGTACATTGGACACGCATAATTAGCTTCTCCTATTTTCACACGCTCCTCGGGTGTTTACATCACTCTCCTCCGGGGCAAATCACATATTTTCTGAATAAATGTGAAAAAAAAAATTTTTAATGGAAATTTGCGCGATCTAAAAGTACATAAACGTAAAAATTAACGCGAGGATTTTGATTTGCAAATGCATTATGCTTCAAACCTCACCTAAGCTTATGAAAAAATATGAATTTTTGACTGCATTTTTATAGTCCAGCCTCACAACTTTCCGTACGCTGCGCCCCGAAAGGACGCGCGTTCGCAACAAAGCAGTAGATACAATAAGGTTCATGCTACTTACCAAGGATGTCCAAAGGAGGAGGATGAAAAAAGTCAAGCGTTAGTGCACAAATCAATGTGAACGACAGTATTTAGCTTATGAAAATATCAGTCTTCAATAGCAGAGCCTGCCGGGCTGGTTGTGTTTACAGAGTGTGAGAGAGACTTGGAGACGGTGAATGCCTTGGCTCTCTGCGCACCGCTCTGCTGCTCCTTCCCGGGGTATTGCACGTTGAAATGTCCACACAGCCGTTTGTCAAACCCTGCAGTCCTACACTTCCCACCCCCCTTTATGCCAACAAACATAACTGTTGTCACGGTTTCATTTATTAAATCTTTTTCATTTTTTTAAAAAACCTGCTATTTCTGTAATCGACCCTGAACAGCTCTGCTTTTTATTTTGTTTGTTGGGAGAGTTTATTGACCCTCCAGCAGTAGCCACAGCCCATCTCCCTGAGCGTGTGTCTACCTTAATCCAAACCTGTGAATAATTAATTCCCACCATCAAAAATGTCACGGAGCAATAAATGGAGCCTTTATGTGAGAACCTATCAATACAGCCATGATGCCATATTAGCACTGATGGACCTAAATATTAAAGGGGATAGATGGCCTGCTTCTGTTTTGAGCGTAAAAGTGCTCAGGCTCCAAAGAGGGCTTCACTGCAATCGATGGCCGGAGCGTTGCTCCTCCTCTAAACTTCAATCTCCTCACATGATTGATGATCTTGGGGAGCTTTGATAATTGACTACTCTGAGGTAAGGAACGAGTTTCCATCAAGAGAGGGGATTGGACGAAAGAAGCACACAAAATTACTTTCTCCACAAAAGCTTTTTTTCCGCTTGGAAAAGTTCATTCTGGGCTTAGAGGGGTGCTGCGCGCCGTTTAATTGCTAAAAAGACCAGAGCAATAATTAGCAGTGAGATTAGGAGGTATTACTACGATATTGAGTATGCACACCGGCTTATAACCACAAAACAGATAACAAGTAAGCGTCATGCTCATATATTAAACTCAGCATTCATAAGATCTCTTGTTAATGGCTTTCTATCAATGACAATAAGGATTTAAAATATTTATTTTGTTAAAGATTTTGCCGTGCGTAAAAACTTGGACTCGTAGTGCGCAATTCTACTTTAAATGTAACTTTTTTTTAAAAAAAAATTATTTTCATAATTCATGCAGATAAATTCAGTCACTGTTATGTGTAGTTCAGCTCGGAGCATTTGTAGCCGAAGTGTTAAGAAGTGTCCGCTCTAGTAAACCTCTCTCATTCAACCTTTTCTGCTGTTTCTTTAGGACTCTTATCGGCGAAGAAGAATTGGGTGGGAGTTGGAGCTGTTCTGCTTTGGCTTTTTACCCCCAGTGTGGAGTTGAAGCCGTCCCTGTGCCTCGCATATACTCTGCATATCACAAGATTTGGTCTCTCCTCTCTCTTTTCTGGAGCTGCTGTAGGACTGGCTATGGCCACCACTACTTCCGGGATCCGTCATTTCATTCGCCCACCGCTCAGCGCTGCGAACTGACTCTGTTTCTATAAGCAAGCTAGCAGCCAACCTGCCAACACTCGCTGACACTCACTCATCTCAGTCTCGCCAGATAGACGAAATACCTACGGGGGGAAGAAAGGAAAGATCTGAATCGCAATCTCTTAATTTCGACTGCTTTTTTCTTTTTTCTTTTTTTCTTTTTTTTTACAGTGATAATAAAACAAGATAGAGATCTGGAGGCATTAAAGGAGACGCGGACTTGCGGGATGAAAACGGACTAAAAAGATTCGTCCTTCTCTTGAACATCATCACCAACCGTCATTCATTCATTACCTTGACAACCTCTGGCTTTGATTGACAGCTGGAGTGGCAAAAAGCCATGAGACACGACAGTTTAGTTACATGCAGGTTGTTGATGGGCCGATTGTAACCTTCACTTTGGCGCATTTTTTTATTTTTTTTCCAGGAAAGAGGGTAAACAAGAAAAATTGCAAAACTCCCTAATGCAGCGGTTTCAACTGAACCACACTGGCGAATAGGAGAATTCGCAAAGTTGGTTGAAAAAGGAATCTTGCCACTAAATCACTTTCTAACCGGGACTGGGATATTAAATATACGACAGATTCAGGAGTTTATTGGAGCGCAGCCTGATGGCGCAAAGGGTAGGTTTTTAAATCTGCTACACTTACCTGTTCAAATCCACTGTAGGGAGGCCCTCGTATCGCTAACCTCTTGTCGGGTGGTGGCAAATTTACAAAGCATTCATATCAAAGCAGTTATATTTGACATTTTTGCAGCGCTCTCACTCTTCAAGCAAAGTGACAGCCTCTGCTTTTACCGACAGCCTCCACCGCAGCCGTGGAGCAGTTTCACAGAGGACTCCAAACTAATTCGCTCTATTCACCCACCAAACTCTGTGTCGCGGAGCTCCTAACTTATAATGTTTTTGGTAATGACACACCGAGTAGCAGATCTAATATATGACACTTTTCTGCTTTGGCTGCAGTGTGTTTTTCACTGCGACCGCTTTTTAGTTTCTTCTTTGCGTTTGTTCAGAATGAGACGGCATGCTTTACTTTTCACATTTGTTAAAAAGAAAAAAGAAAAAAAGTAGCTTAACCGGAAAGTCAACTGACTTTTGTTCTAATTTTAAATCCTAGTACGATGAGCTGGCCCATTATGGTGGGATGGACGGAGTCCCAGCGTCGATGTACGGGGACCCGCATGCTCCCCGGCCGCTTCCCCAGGTCCACCACCTGAACCACGGACCGCCGCTGCACGCCAGCCAGCACTACGGAGCCCACGCTCCTCATCCAAACGTTATGCCCACCAGCATGGGCTCTGCTGTCAACGACGCTTTAAAGAGGGATAAAGATCAAATTTATGGGTAAGGTCTGCATGGATCTTGTACGCGCTGATACACTTTTTTTTTTCTAAGTTTGCAGCTTTTATTCAAGTTTGCTTTCTTGGAGTTTCTCTCCTACAAACAAATTTAAATAGTGTTTTGTGCAGGTTTGAGCGCAGTTTTGGAGCTCCATTGTTGGTTAGGGGAGTTTTGTTGATGTGTAATTTTACACTTATTGTACAAGGCATCGACAAGCCTGCAGTAAGTAAGAGTACGAGCCTGAAGCTTGAAATACAAGATATAGAATAACATGGAAGCTCAGTGTTCATAGTCCAACCTCGAAAGTCACAGACTGCGAGGAATTATAATAAAAACTATTTTTAAGATCATAACATTGTTCCAAAGTGCAAAGTCTGCCTTAATATTGCTGCAGACTATTATTGTTCCATCGTAAACACAGGCTTTAGTTATTTAAATGCTCTTGTTCCAGCTTGCAAAAAATGTTGCAAATGTTTTCAAAAATTGTTTGTAGTGAGACACAGACACACACACATACACACACATACACAAAGAGCGCGTTACAACGCATTGGGTGTCTTTATAATTTTATCACATTCATCTAAAATAATGTAAGAATTGCCGGGCTACTTACTGCTGAGTTCAAACCTAAAAAAAAAAATATGATTACAGATAATGCTCACTAATACGTACACAGTAAGTGCTATAATCCCGATATAATCTGGGATGTGGTGCAGAGTAAATCCAGCTCATCAATTTTTTTTTCTTACTTTTTCACATGGGAAATAGAGTCGACTCTCTTCATATATGTATATATATATATATATATATATAATATATATATATATATATATATATATATATATATATATATATATATATATATATATATATATATATATTGTGCCCAGTGTCAGATTAATTCCTTATCGCTTGTTAGAGAAATGAGAGTTTTGCTGGGTTGTCTCAACATGTTGAATAACTGGAATAACTGGAAGTTACAGTTTACACATTTCACCTCTGTAAAACGATGAACATGAACATGTAGGCCTGTTTGAAAATTAATAATAACAGTAATAAGGTCTCCAGTGACGACACCTTTAGTGTAACTGTATTTTAGTATTATTTCTTTTTGTGTCGACCGCATAATTTCTTAAATTCCACTGAAATCAGCTTTGTGTTTTGCTTTAAATTTTGTTCACTTCTCAGTCTTTTGTGTTTCGCACTGCAAGAAATGTATGCCTCAAGTCGATTAATAACATATGAACCCTCAAATGTTAAAAAATGTACCAAACGGGGTTGTTCACGTGCATGTGTTACTTTCCTTCCAACGCAAGACAACTACCAAGAGGAATTTTTATACTGTTTAATTGTTGTCGTCCTTTTTTTGAGATGATACGACTAGTTTTGATGGCAATGTGTAAAAAAACCAAAAAAAACTAAACAGTGGAATAAAAGTACAACTATTTAAAACAGGTGAAACACATTATTATTACTATTATTATTTTTAGTTTCAATAAGAATTTGAAGAGCAGGGAGCCGACAGATAGGTAGGTTGACTGGAAATTTTTTACAGTGGGCATGTAGAGCCGGTGTGCTGTTTGTACTCAGGCCGTGTTTCCCTTCTTGCAGTCACCCTTTATTTCCACTGCTCGCACTGGTTTTTGAGAAGTGCGAGTTGGCGACGTGTACTCCGAGGGAGCCCGGCGTAGCAGGCGGCGATGTCTGCTCTTCAGACTCCTTCAATGAGGACATTGCAGTCTTTGCCAAACAGGTCAATTTTGCAGTTTGAAAATATTTGTGGATGGTGTGGTTGCGTCATGGAAAATAGTTTTCTGCTTGCTTAATTTTTTTTTTACAACAAAAACTTGATCTTTTTAAAAAATATATAATGTATGAATATCCTTAATTACAGAATTTGCACTTAATGCACAAGTTGTCTTTTTTTTCCCCTCCAAATTTAAAGTTGCAGCTATGATCAGTTTACAATCCAGCATAAAAATAGATGCACATTCCACACATTTCATGCCAAACTAACTTTGACATTTGGTGTATTGTTTTAGGTCCGAGCAGAAAAACCTTTATTTTCATCAAATCCAGAGTTGGACAATTTGGTAAGCGCACCTCTTTGTCTCCCAATTCCCTCTTCGGTGTGGTTACTCTGCGCCGGTACTCTGAATTGTCCACAGCATCCCGAAGTAAATATGTGAACATATGATTTAGACTTCCGCACAGATGTCAGGTCAGTTTTGAAGTGAAGTTGTGTGACCACATTTGCCGCTGTCATTGTTCAATCTTCCCATCTAACTGACCCAGCTGACCACTGTGTAATCACTTATTAGAACTGTAAGAGGCAACTTTCTTTACAAGTTATATATATATATATATATATGTATATATTATATATATATATATATATATATATATATATATATACATATATGTACATATATGTACTCTTACTGGCTGTGGTGCACTCAGGACCGGCAGATTCTATTTTTTTTATAGCACAACATATCAAAATGTAAAAAAAAAAAAAAAAAATTAATGCTGTCGGTTTTGTCATTTAATTGATGTTCTTTTGCTGGTTTTTTTCAGATGATACAAGCCATACAAGTATTACGGTTTCACCTCTTGGAATTAGAAAAGGTAAAATATTTTTTATATCTTTATGCGTTCCAAACGTCACCTGCCACATGCACAGTATGACTGCAATATAAGCGATACCACTAAATGTGCTTCAGAGGTAATCACTGCTGTCCATATATCACGGATATGAAAAATGAAATCCACTGAGAGTCGTTCTGAAGATGTTCATTTTCGTAAAATATGCTATTTTATTTAGCCAACTATTGATGCAGATGAAGTGGCTATTGATAAAATATGTTAGAACCTCTTTGCCCACGGTGCTCATTGTTATTGATCTGCAGATTTGGTTTCAGCTGCTCATTATTTCGCCAGCTTACGGCATGCTGTTTATTTTTTGTCGTTCAACTTGTTGCTCCGGTCTCAGGAGAATAATAAGCTCTGCAACAATTTCACTATTGTTTCCTCGCCGCCGATAATGCCTCTTAATTGAAGTTATTCTTGGACTTGGCCGAAGCGTTTCCCCATCCTGAAAAAGGTGTTTTCTTCCCTTTTCTAGGTGCACGAGCTCTGCGACAATTTTTGCCACCGGTACATCAGTTGTTTGAAAGGAAAAATGCCAATAGATCTAGTTATTGACGAACGGGATGGCAGCTCTAAATCAGATCACGAAGAACTCTCGGGATCGTCGACCAACCTTGCAGATCACGTGAGTAACACGAGCTTTATTATGTTCATACTTTGTGACGTGCTGTTTTTGTCCATGTCTGCGTGCGCATCTGCTGCTGCTGAAGAACAGGCCTGCCTGAGCACTTATAATTTTCAACAGACAATGCATTTGAGTGATCGACTATTAAAAAAATAACCACATTGTTTGATTTATCTTATAAAGCCAACTTTGGGGCTACTTAGCTTCTGCTCAGTGTGTGTGACCCTGCTGTGCCATCAGTAAATAGAGCATGCTCTGTTCTGCAAGGAAAATCTGCCGATCGATGTTCTAAGGTCAAAAGCTACATGTGATACAATAGAGTGAGTTATTGTTTTAGTCTTTTGATTAGGGGCAGCCATGTGTGCATAAAGCGTCCGCGCTTGCTTGCGTGCTGGAGGCTTGTGTGGGTGTGTGTTTGCGCGTGACAATGGGTGCGCGTGCGCGTGTGCAAATCGCTGCCCTGCATTGTGGAGAGTTGCACGCTGGAAAAAAAAAAACAAGAAGACGGGGGGGGGGGGCAACGCGAGGCAATTATCTGTTACGCAGGTTTAGCGTTAAAGCAGGGTATCAGCGGTAAGCTTTAGCTTTAGGCCAATATTTAAAAAGAAAAGGGCTTTATATTTGGGGCTGTGGGAGCTGAATATGGCCTGCGCGTAAAGCTGTGGATTTTGCTGCAGAGGTGGAGAAAGTGGTAGCCTATTGAAAGAGATCTCAGAGCTAAAGGCTTACCATCAATGTCAAGTTCACAAGGCATATGATGGTTCGTCTGGAGGCCTTCCATTGCTGTTGATGTTAATGTGTTTAATTGTTTCGTATTGATTGCCGTGTGGTTTGCTCTGCAGTTGCTTTCTCCTCTGCCCCCCAACCAACCCCTTATGGCTGGAGGCTCTATAATGCTAAATTCAATTATATGCACCTGAAGTACAGTAGCTTTAAATTTGAAGATCGATTCTCTGGTTTAAATTGTGCATTTTCGGCGTAATAAACACAGATTCTACCCCCCGCAGTATGGATTGAGCTGACAGTGTAGTACTGAGTTGATATTTGTGAATTACTGCGTCTTCTATGCCTGTGATAAAGCTAATGTTTTACTGAGGGGGGTGAGTTGGGCGGCTAGTGTAACAAAGTGACTAGTTAATATCTGTGCAGCACAAGGCCAAGCCTATTAGGAATTAAAGCAGATTTAAGTGTTATGCAAAGTCTCTGCGCTGCATCTGTTGGGTCTGGCTATAGGCCTAGTGGATTCCCCATGAAAGCCCGTCGGCTGCGCAGCGCGTCTCACAAGGTGAACTGAAGCATATTAGGAACCGATGCTGGTTTCAGAAACGGTCAAAACGGCAACATTGTGGTCCTCCAACACAAGTGTAGAAATGAGGCATGCTGTTGTTTATAGTGCAGAGATTAGATAAACTAGCCTGTTTAGTTTCATGGCAGATGGTTGGCACTCAAGCCAATTTCCAATGGTGCCTCCAGTGCTCAGACACCAGCTTTGTCATCAGTCCACTTGTAAGAAATATTTAGATAATTAGAAAATTAAATATGCCAATAAAGCAAATAAGGATCAGCAATAAACAAAGAAAGTTGCATGACAAGTTATTTATTGTGGAGTTGTTTGAAATGACCACCTCATTAGCTATTTAAGTTTGAGGGATTTATTTCACTTTTGTGGCACCAATGAACTTTTTATTATACCTAACTGCTGGACTGGATTTTACTAAAGCAGGAGAGAGAGAGAGAGACCCCCCCCCTTGCTTTTAGAACTGTGTCTGAGCAGAGAAGGGATTTTTAATAATGACTACAATTTATGGAAACATGCATGCTCCAGTTTATTATTATTATTTTTTTAATAAATAGAGGTACAGTGCAGTGTGTGAGAACATATGTGCAGCTCATGACGAGTGGAAATAATATTTGCATAAAGTGAAAGAAAGTGAAACTGCAGTGCAGTCAAGATCTAAAAAGCCTTGTAATAAATAGTTAACTTTTTCAGCAGTCATTGCCATGTCTAATTGAATAGAGTCCAGCTTTACACGCCGAAAATGTGTTTTGAGTATTGGACACAATACCCCAAAAAAAGCATTTGGCTGCCAAACTGTGCCGACGGATGCGAAGCAATTTCTGTCACTCTTGTCTTGATTTATTTATTCTACCCATTCACTTCTTTTATTTGGCTCTTTTTTTTATTATTCATTTCTGTCCTCGCATCTCATTGAGAAGAGGAAGGCAGCGTGATAGTTAGATATGCTAATTTATTTAGTTAGAATCTCACACGTCCATTTTTCTTTGCTTTGATATGCATTTTTAATATATAGCCCTGGGCTACATCTCATTTGGTGAAAGTCGGTTTTTCTGGAGATGATCAGGCTCTTCACTGAGGAGGCAGCCCGTGGAGCTTGTTTTTATGTGTGTATGTCTGTGTTACACCTTCCTTTCTACCACTTGCTCTGTTTTTTTCTCCCCCTCCTCATACCTTACTGTAGAGCTATGTAAGTCTAGTTTTATTTACATTTGAATGCAGCATGGTCTTAAAGATGATTGACTCACAGCATAGATCAGGATAAGGCCTTATTGACACTGCTGATTTCCCTCATTTCCTTGTGGTGCTTGTCTTTCCTAACTCTTTGTCCCCACCCTCCTCAGGCTGACTCCATCATATTTAAATTAAAGGAAAAATAGAATTTATATTACACATGAAGGGTGATGGGGGAAAAACAGAGTGGTGTAGTTTTGCAAATGGTTGGTGTGTATTTGTACTTGTCACTGGTTCACTCTTGTCTTTTAATTAATGAATAAAATTTCTGTCTCTTCTATGCTACATCCAATTAGAGATACAAATAGAATTAACAGTGTCTGAGTATTATCTGTTCTAATGAATTAGCCTTTGTGTCTTCTTGTGCCATTGTGCCGCTTCTTTAGTCAAGCTATTAACAGAAGGGTTTTCATTTCTTTTATGCATATGCATTATGCTGTTGAGACTGTCATTGAATTTCTGCATAGTTTAAGATTTGTCACACAGAAATTCTGTTGCATTTGCAGGTCCCAGTGCATTGTTTTGGAGATCTTTCCTCAGGGCGTGATAGTGCTCATAGTTATGGTCTTGCTTATTTTGCATTTGTTTGGCTAGAAAATGGGATCTCGACCTCTGATAAAGAGTCTTTAGGCCAGTGGTCAAATACTCCGATGTCACAGGTTCGATCAAGTAATGCAATAGTTTGTCTTGAGTGTGTGTGTGTGTGTGTGTGTGTGGAGGTGCGTGCTCAGTAAGATCCTGTCCTATTTCTGTGCGTCACTATGCATAGTGCAGCGCATAAGCAGCCCTCTGCCTGTGGACAGCGAGCCCTCAGGCCAAGCTTGCCTGCTGAACCATGCAATTTCTCAGTTTTGGAGGTGCTCTAATTCTACTAGCTTGCTCTCCTCGAGGGCCGACTACGTTTGGACATCATGAAAACAGTGCATTGTTGACTTGGAACGCTCTGTCTGTTCCACACAATTGTTTTGTGATGGTGGGATGTCTGGCTGTACATTTCCTATTTGATTTGTGTTCAGAGGCAGGGTCCTGTTGGCAGGCATATCTAATCATCACTATGGTGGCTGAAGAGAGGCGTTGCTAACTTGTTGCATCTCCCACACTCCCCTTTATTTATCTGAATGCATGGTGTAAGTGACTGTAGTGGTCATGAGATTCACATTTACTTTTACATTTATTTGTAATTTGAAAGTCCTTGTTTTTGAGTTATAGTTTTAAAGGAATAAATGAAAGCAGAAGTATTTGCAATGAATTTTCAGTTTTATGCCGTTAGATTTTTTTGGGATATGTCATATCCCATATCCAGGTCTCTCTTGCAAAAGAGATCTTGGATCTCAATGGGACAAACCTGGTTAAATAAAGGTTATAATAATAATATCAAGTTGTTGTAATCCATGAATTATAATTTCAATCACTTTACAGAACAAAAATCTCTCCTTTCTTTGCACACATAATGTACCACAGCGAGTAAAACAGTTTTTGGCTCAGAGAAAGTTTTCAGGCATAAATACAATCAGACAATCCTCCTTGTCTGTTAAAACATGCTGTGGTGAATTATTAGCTGCTAAATTAAGGACTCTTTATATTGTGGATAATTGAGGGGGTTGTAAATACTCGGCTGTTCAATAGAAGTGCACCTACACTTTTCTAAAGTGGCTGTATGTAATTACGAGCTCAACACAACAGAAATGTGCGAGAAGTTTTTCTCTTTCTGTGTTTATGCCATGTGGCAAGATGCGTCTTGAAATGTCACGTCACCATGTGATTTATGGTCCTGTGCATTTCTGGTGCGTCAGCGATTCTGTACATGTTCAGCACACGATCTCTGTAGCTGCTCTTCGCAGTGATAGTACAACACACACACACACGCAGACACTCACGAGGCTAGTCGTTCTCAGCCTGTGTTGCACTGCTGCTACTACACTAGATTTCTCCCCTTCTCGCCAGGTTTCAGGGGAATTTTTGAGGGAAATTCAATGATGCTGCTAAATCAATTTTATTTGAAATTCCTAGGGATGTAGGCAGAGTGCAGTGAGGGAAGTGAAATTGTGCCAGGCAGGTGTTTGTAAATGAGAAACAGGGGACAGTGGCAGAGGAGACGGCAGCATTCTCCTGCTCTCCTGCGGCCTGGCTGCACGACAAGCCTTCTTTCCCATATTGTCTCCTGCTTTTATATTAATTACAACTTGCATTAGCAGCCGCCAGTTGCTAACCCCAGCAAATAGAAAAGGCAGCCCCTAGAGACCACTCTTCTTTTGTATCTTTTTCAGTATCTAGTCCTGCTGTGTACATTTGTGTACGTGTTCCCCTCCTGCACATGTATGTGTATTTGCTTGCTGGCATTCTCCTCCTCCTCCTGGTAACACTGCTCTTTAACACAATTAGTGAGGAGCATGGAGTGAACCGTGTTTGACTCCTAATTATGCTCAGCTTTAGGGAATAGTCACATGGGCTGGAGGCCTTTTTTGTCTCTTTTGCATCTTCCTCTGTTTTATGCGAGGACTTCTTGTGTAGGTTGAAGACTGTTTGTGTGACATGATTTTTTTTCCTGCAACTTGTTTGAACTTTATCAGACCCACAGGGGTTGTGGCAAAATGGTTGTGTGTGTTTGTGCTGCACAGTGCAGTGTCTGATGATGCACCCGCCGTAGCTTAGAGAGACCCACTAAATTATTCATAGGGAGGAAAGGCTGTTGCTTTTGTCGCCTTGTTGAGTGTGGAAAGTTAACACTGTTGTTTTGATATTCGTTGTCTTGTTTTGCACACATGCTTATGAATGAGTGGTGACTTACAGGTACTAAAAGAGAAGTGTGCACTCCGCTGCATATGCATTGGTCTCGTATGCACTCTATTATTATTATTAGGTCATATAAAGTGCTGCAGTCTCCCTTTTCCACTATAAGAGCCAAACTAACAAAGCTTTATCTACATCCCTGCATAAAGGCCCATTAAATCCACAGGGTAGCAAATCACAGCAAAATATCATTCCCTTTTACACCATTAGATGAGGTGTCTTTGAATTTAATTTAGTGCCAGGGCCATTAAAAATGACACATTACTCTGCAATGATAGCTAAATTAAGTCCTATCGATTCCACTGTTGCATTAAAACTGTAGCTGCTGTGGCCATAGCTGGCAAGTGTTAAAGGGAGAGATAGAATAAGAGAGCAAGCATGTGTGAGAGCAGCGAGCACAGTTTTTCAGGTCTGTCTTGTGTCTCGCCGGCAGTGGGTGTCTCATTGTGAGGAAGTAGAACCCAGTCATTTTCTTCTCTTGGAACAACAACAGCCCATTCTGAGAGCCCAGAGCCCAGCTCTGCTTAAACACACTATTCACTCTGGGAGTCTGGGATTTTTTACCTCTCCTTTTCTTCCTTCCCTCTGTGTTGTACACGACAAAGACAAAATTAGACTGTTGAGGGGGTTGATGGGCTTTTCCCACATTAGGGATTTTACTTAGCCTATGCTGTGTTGAGAATAACAGAAAATTACTATAACAACAGACCTTGTTCCCATGAAGTGTTCCATGTGTTGATCAGTGGCCCAGAGAGTGAACACATCATAATCATCCATCCCTCTCATTGCAGGGACACTTTTCCCTCCACTCACTCTGGAGGGCTAAAACCCACGCATGGGCTATTGTTCACGTTGTCTTCTTACCCCTCTTCTGAGTAATTCTCTGAGCTCTTTATCTGATTGCCATCCGGTGAACAGCTGACGCTGAGAGGGCCTTGAGTGGAGCGCGGGGTCTGAAGGGTCTTGTGTGTTTCTGTCTGCTGTTTTCAGCTTCAAGCTGTTTGAGAAAACAGCCCGCCTTCCCCAAAAAACTTAGCAGATAAAAGGGCCTCGCTTACAGGCATAGCAGCAGCCTCGCCTCCGCAGCAGAACAAGCAGCAGCACATCAGGACTGTGTGCCCAGGGGACCTCGGCAGCGGCTTGTCTTATAGTCTCTGTTTCCCTGCAAACCTCGATTAGTCTCCAGGCTCTATCCTGTCTGTCCTCCTCGAGTACAGCTTACTCTGACTGGGGCACCAAAGCAAGCAGGCAGGCTCCTCTCTGGCAGGGACTGAGGGAAAAGTTCATCAGGAACTCTGCTCAAGTTGGACAAAATGGTAAAAATGGTCTGTTTCTAGGAATATACTGTGGCATGTACATTTTCCCTCTACTTTCATATGTATGTATATGTGTTTATGTGTGTTTGAGGAAGAAAAAAAAAACACATAGCGGGAACTGAGAAGTGGGTTGAGGTTTGTGGGAAGCCTTGGTGCAGGCCTGTGTTTGTTTGGCTTGGGCTCTGCTCAAGGGGCTGCTTCTCTCGGGCCCCAGACAACATTAGGCTCAAGTTTGCCAACATTTTGTCATCATGCTCAGGTGACATGTTAAATTGGGAAAGACTAGCAAGGGTTGTGCAAGCTATTATGTTATATCAACTCTGTGCGAGAGGCTGTTTGGAGTGTGTAGTTGAGTGAGTCTGTGTTTGCGGGCACAAATGTAGTATATGACGTGATCAGTCTGTCCCTCTATTGCCTGAATGGCAGAGGAAATTCCACCTCTAGCCTGCCTTCATGTGGCTCTGATAAAGCCTTTCCTGTACAGTAGAAAATCCTGTTTCCCTGTGTGCACTGACAGGGCAGTGGGAATGACCAGGAAAGAGAAGAGGAGCAGAGAATATGAGCCCGGAGGTAGGGCAGGAGAGAATAAAGTGAACTTAAAAGCCATGAATTTGTTTATGGTTATTTCTTTGAAGTTAGCCAGCAGGGATTTAACACTTCTTTTCGCGATGCCGTTGTATATATGAAAGTGAGTGTGCGTGCATCTGTGTTTATACTTCTTGCTCTATTATGTCATTAGCATGTGTGCATAAGTGTATTTCTGCAAGCCTCTGTGGGCGTGTGTGTATGTCAGTGTGGGCGTGTACACATTTTTGGCAGATTAGCAGGAGAATCACTGTCATATCTTATTTTCATTTCTGACAGTGGTAATGATTAATGGCGGCTGTGGTGTGTTTGGACTTTTTACCTCTATATTTCTCACTTGACACGGAAGTCTCAATTGGTTATGGTACAAATGAACTGTACCGGGCTCCACCATATGTGTTTAGACTATTACTCACGAGTGCTCTACTTTGCAGTGTTCAAAATAAAATGCCACATTAACAGTGCTTTGTTTTGCCCTCACGCATTAATGAAAAACTTTGATTACATTGTTTTGACTTATAGCCAGCTGCGTTGGTGCATTAGTTACTTTCTATTCGATCACTGTAGCTACTTTGATTATTAGCTGGGGGAAAAAAGCAGTGGCAATAAGCAGCCCAAGGACCTTCACAGTGCATTAAGACTTTTACAAATGTCACTTTCACATTTCCAGCATTCTCACACGAACTCTCTCTTTCTGTGTCCCTTCCTCTCTATCTTCTTCTCCTCCTCCAACTTCTCCCCCTCCCTGCTCTCTCTCTGCTCCTGGTTTGTGGTTTGGATGGGGAATGTGGTTGGATGCACGGATGGATGGATGGATCCCACGCTCGCTTTCTCCTTTTTCAAACCTCAGAACCCAGCTTCCTGGAGAGACCACGATGACGCCACCTCCACACACTCAGCCGGCACACCGGGGCCCTCCAGCGGGGGACATGCTTCACAAAGCGGTGACAACAGCAGCGAGCAAGGTGAGTCAGTACAGAAATGGGCATGCACATGCATGCACATTTGTAACACATGCACATACATTGGTCTAGTTTTGCACCCGAGCCCTAACACATAAACATACGTAGATTTATGCAGGACATATTAATCATCATACATGGATGGAGTTGCCAACACTTCACTTTAACCCTGTCTAATGTGAGCTTTATAGTGAATAGGTGGCACATCTCTCTTTACACATGTCCCAGTCCTTCCTTTTGCACTTTGGATTATCCAATTTTTTGACTGGCATCCATGTAAACACAGTCACACCTAAAAATGAACATGCTTATCCACTGTTGCACTCACACTGAAATACCAGCAACAGCCAGTGGAATATACCAACCTAGTAAAAGGCTTTCCAAAATGTTGCTATTTAGAGAACCGAACAAAAGCTGGTGATTAATAGTATATTTCTGCCAGTTCTCTCTTGAATTTAAACCATATTAACTTTGCCTGCACAACAGCCCCTAATTATGTCTCACTGAGCCTTGTGTTATCTACTACACGACCTGCCAAACACTTATAATGCATTTCAAAACAAATGCATTTGAATTTAATACAGATAGTGTGTTTGAGTCACAGTGATCTGCCTTGTATTTTTGTCACGGTCTGTATCAGTTTTGACATGAAAATTGTCAAATGCACGTGGTGTTAGGTAAGTTTATATATGAGGCCAAGCGTTAAATTCTTATGAAATTAAATTTGTTTAAAAGTGGAATCTACCGCCTGAAGTAAGAGGGCAGATGAAGAGTTCCTGACCTCTCTTCTCTTGTCTTCATCTTGTTTTGAATGTACCAGAGATATGTGTTTTTTTCTGGGCCTGTTTCTGTATCCGTGGGTGCCCTCTGGCAGTGTCCAGAGTTTTTCATGAAATTTCATCACACTGTCTAAACACACAAACAGACTAAGATACACACCAATACCAGCTCACTCACAGAGCCAAGCTGCTTGCCTGTTCAATGCTATCGTTTTGCCAATAAGCAGTCAAATGTACTGATGATGTGTGCTTTGTGGTGGGGCTATTTAAATCATCTTCTGCTCTTTAGACAGAAGCAACAGCTTCTAAAACATTACTGACCGTAGCAAAACTTTGTGGCCAGTTGTGTTAGGGCTAGTTGGATCACAGGCTGGTTGGAGAGATGACTAAGGCTGGTAGAGTAATAGGATATGTCTCGATAGCATTATCAGTGTAAGAAAAGAACTCTTGATAATAATTTGATAATAGATCCAGATAGGGATAATTACCTTTTTGCTTTTCCTCTTCCAGTGACAAATGCAGAACTATCTGTTGCTTAAGGAAACTAAAGCCGTGCACTCTCACACACAGCACACAATGCATATAAAAAAATGTCAACATACATGTCAATATTAATATATTTGGGATTGACCAATATAGACCGATTATGCTGGCCGACTGATGTATCAGTTGAACTCTATTTAAAACTTTTAAAAGGAAAATTTCAAGAAACTGCAGTGAGTTAAATGTGGATTTTCTGCTTTGAAGTCATAGCATTAGTTAAAAACACAGCATGACAGATGAGACGACAGAGTGCACGTAGAGTTTCTGCACTCCTCTTTGTAATTGCGAGAAGCATGTGAGATGAAGAGCAACAGAAAGAGGAAGGGGATGAGAGAAAGAAATGCACTGCCTATTGATTATCTTACACACATAAGTACAAGTGACCTGTAATCCACAGAGCACTTATCGACTCCTTTCTCCACCGTATCCAGTAACAGCCAATCAATATGGGCCAAAGACAGTTACGGTATAGCACCACGCTCTGGGCCAAGAAAGACCTAGACTAGATCAGGGCCAGAGCTTGACCTACACTGAGTGTTAAACGCAAGATCCACCAACTCAGAATATTTTATGGTTTTAAAAAAAAACAAACAAACTAAGCAGCTTAGAAGAGAAGCAGAGATTTGAACAAAGCCGAAGAACCATTGAAGTACAGAGGTTAAAGAGTAGAGAAGGTGAAAAAGTAGGATCAGCGAGAAAAATGAGTAAGAGAGTAAAAGCGAAAAAGACCAAGGGCAGCTGATTTAATGGTCTAATGAGGCCGTCCTCTAGCCAGTTGTTTTGTGTGAGGCATGCTCTGACCTTTCGCTTCACTCGGGAGCCCCGCCGCCTCATTTTTCACATTCTTGCAATTACGTTAACGCTTGAAGCGCTCGCTGACTCCCGACTCTGGCCCTTCCATTCTGACAGAGCCTTCCCTCTCCAACCTCTCCACCTTTCCCTCCTCGCCTCTCTTCTCCTCCACTCCACTCCACTCTATGCATGATCTCGCCTCCTATCGCAATACATTTCAACATAAAATTTGTAGTCCGCACTCTCAAGTCCACAGAGAAAATGTGAAATGTGGGCTTCACTTCAGTAATGGGGTCTTTAACAGCTTGGCCCCTGTTAAAAGGGGTGACAATGTGGATCGGTTGAGGAAGACAGAATAGATGGGAGAAAGTGAGAGAGGAGCGGTGTATAAAAGAGTGCGTGAGATGCACGGTGCTTTCAGATTTCAGCTGCCAAGAAAAACATCAACCTTTTTTTAGTCAACTTCGCTCTTAAAAGGTCTGTTCTATCTGTGCATATGGCTTGAACAGCAACTACCTCACATTTTGATCCAGAAACATCTTTGCATTGACTATATGACACCAGTCCATTTGTCCCAGAAATATCTAAACATTTCTGACACAGACCAAGTCCACTTTTTCCTTAAGGACTAGCTTGTTTCTGCCTTTCCCTGTTAAGGGATGCACATGAGAATAAATGAGTCACTCACTTACCTTTTTTTTTTTTTTTTTCAAAAACTTCTGTATGCACAGTCACACAGGACTCAAGAGGGTCGCTTTGAACACAGTCCTCTTCTGCAGTCTTTTGCTTGTGTCTCAGTGCTGAGCATTGTTCTGAACCTGTGCCAAAAAACAATTTAGCAAGTGAACAAGTATGTATTATCCCTTGTGTGGAATAATTTATTGCCGAGCAGAAAACCAAGGTGAAGCATGTCCATAGCTGCCAATAAAGATTGCCAGTTAAGGTTCTGACACATAAAAAAAAAAAAAAAGTTTTCTTTACAATCCTCAGATCTGCATCCTTTCCCTAATCCCTCTGCTTAACAGGCTTTTTTTTTTTTTTTTAAATACTTTTCTCAGAATTTCCCTCCAAAAAAGAAAATATGAGTTATCGCCCTCGGGGCAAAATCAACGATCTGACTCTCTGAGAGTGACTCCCTATGTTCTAGCTAGATAAACAAATATCAGCAGTTAAGGGGAGACGGTTCAGAAGGTAACACACAATAACTACACTGGCTCTGCATTCACATCATTTTGATTAACAGTCCTTTGGAGCTCCTCCAAGCTTATCTTGAAACATCATAGACATCAGTTGCAGGGAGGTAAACTTGATGAATGTGCGTGCCTTAAGATAGCACTCGTTTCCAAGTAGGTGTCTGTTATATGTTAAGCACCCAAAGTGTGATGGAGCAGTGTGATGAAATGCTCTGCACGTTTACCCACACCAAACACAGTAAAGTCAAATGCACTCAGTCATGAACAGTAAATCCCCAACACTGATTCAGCATGGTAGGTAATGCTATTGCCCTCTTGTATGTGAGTGTGTGTGTGTGTGTGTGTGTTTGAGCATGCCTCAGCTCCAGTCCACACTTGTAATTATTAGCTATGCATGAAGACCAAATCCACGTTGACATCTTGAGTGCCGAGCAAAGGGGCTTTCTGCACTGTTCCAAGATTCTACTGTAGACGGACAAGGCTCAGCAGAAGAGAGGAGAAAGCATTTTGTACATTTTCTCAGCAATTGAACAATCCCCACGCTCTGTGGATAGACGGACTCCCCAGAGAGACCGAGAGAGGCCGAGATGGAGAGAAAGGGAGGAAAGAGAGGGAGCGCTTGAGTGTTCGGCTCCAAGGGAGCATGTTGCGCTTGATGGTGTTGTGGTACAGCTGTGTGTGTGTATATGTGTATGCGTGGGGAGTGTGGTGAGTTCCCTTGGCCCTGGCTAGGGGCCCCAATCAGCAAGGTCTTTGTGGTTGAGCTCACTAGAGAGAGGTCATTCCTGTTGGGGACTCAGCTCCTCGTGTCCCAGCATGAACAAGTCCTGTTGAATCCTATATTTTCCAGAGCTTTGGCTATGCTTTTTTTCACAGCTATGCTTAGGGCTCAAGAATATGCAAATGTGCAGGTAGAAAAAGAAAAACATATAATCACATTAGAAAAAAACATCACAGTCTTTGCTAAACACAAGATGGAAACCTTGCTGCATTTTAGTAGCCTATATTCCAGCTATGGAGTGATCGTTGGGGTGTGTCTGTGTATTTACAATATATGATTTGTGTGTGTGTGTGTTTAGCTGGGGGAGGGGGATATACATGTGCATGTGCATGTGTTAGCTGGTTCCTTCTAAGTGCCTGTTAGAGTTTAATTTAGTGTAGTAATTAAAGCTGAACACTGGCCCATAAACAACAGATAAACAATAAAGCAGGCCCAAGCCCTGCTGTTTCATGGCTCTCACTCCCAGCTGTTGGAGCACTGATAATTTTTACACAGTGCCCCCACCTCACCACAACACAATGCTGAAGCAACAAGGTTTTGTATGTGTGCATGGGTGTTTTTTAGTGTGCGAAGGCAGAGGCTGAACAAAAAGGGCCGAAAAAGCACATAAACACACAGGATGTCCACTTCCTCTCTCAAAAGAACTGCCAAATTGCAAAGAAAGTTTAAGAGTAATATGCCTCTGTAGCCATTTACAAAACCAGATCAGCGGGGAGATAGCATAAACATGAAACCATGTGCAGCCATGATGTTCATACAAGGTGCTGTATCTCAGTCAAAAGCAGCAAATAGCCTGCACTTAACAGACAACAAGATACACTTTAATGAGAAAAAAACACAATGCTGCAGTGTTTGTCAATAAGCTACTGTGTTCCACTCTAGCCATGTCACTACATGTCAGTCACATGTTAGTCAGGTTTCTGTTATGGAAACAGTGCAGTATGCCCGTCTGATGGTTTGTTGGGAAGGGGCAGGGCCATTGTTGAAAGCTGAGAAGAGTTGCTGTGGAGGGGGAGAAAACATGGTACAGAGGGGATACTTTCATGATCCCATTAGCATAAAAGAGACTAAATTATTCATGTGGAGTGCTTAATCTATGGGGAAAAGTATAGTTAATGCACATAGTTTTAAAATGGATCTCTCCCAGCCTCTGCTCTAACACCAGATTCTTGCTGGATTCAGCATTCGCAGGCATTTACGGGAATGGCTGTCACTCTCTCTTGCACACACACACACACACACAGACACACACACACACACACACACACACACACACACACACACACACACACAGAGTGTGTGTGCATATGTGCACACTTGCCTAAGCACTGCTGCACTTCAAGCTGTTTCAAGGGTCTCTGCTCTCAGGCTCATCCCCTTGCTCCATAAGTCCCTTTCCCATCCTCACTCTCTTCCCCTTTCTTTCCATTTGTTCCTCCATTTCTCTCTTCTTCTTCTCTTTCTCCCACCCCCTCCCTCACTTACCGACTCCCTCTGTACTCCTCTCCTCACTCACCCTTCTCTGTCTCGCTCTCAGTTCCGCAGACTACCTGGCCCTCATCCAAAATGTGATTAAAGAGAATGATCAGCTCCCTCAGCTCCCACTTTCCTTCCTCCCTTCCGCTCTCTCTTCATTTTTTTGAGTCTCTTTCTGTCTTTCTTCTGACCCTGTGCTCTGGCTTTAAAGAGAGGAAGAATAGGTAATGTAAAAACAATAAAATAAATAAGGACTGTCAATACAGTCAATTTCCAGTAACATAGGCTTCCTACAGTATTACCACCACCTCTTGGTCTTCCACCCACACTCACTCTTTCACTTAGCATCTCTTCTCTGCTTTTGTGTTTTCCCTTCTGTCCTCTGACCTCTGTCTCAGTACTGGGTTGGGTTCTCTCGCTCTGATCCATAATCATAAACAGGCCTTTGGTGTGACCTGGCCCAACCCAGCCTGGCCCAAGCCTGGCCTGGTACTGAGTCCTACACCACAGGAAAGACATATTTAATGTGTCAGCCTAATGTGCAAACTAATGTTTGGAGAACATAGGGAAAAAATTATCCAGATTATTCTGACGGCAGCTGAGGAGAATTTCTGTTTCGCGCCATTAAGGGGAAACTTTGGGGACATTTTTCTCTTTTTCTTTCTTTTCTTCTGTTTCTCTGAGAAGTAGATGAAGACCAGCTTAACTGGGAGTGAGCTGAGCATAGCTAAAAATGCACAGAGGAAACGGTGTTGCAGGGAAGTAATCAGGATTGAACTCCAGTAAAAGGAGGGGCGTGGCTTTTTCATTCTTTTACCCAAAGGCTTTGGCCAAAAACAAAGACAGTGCAGTGTTGTTGTATCAGTTCATTATACAGTGGGTTTACACACCCTTGCTCCATTGCTGATTACACCAGCGTATGTGGTGATGATGAGAAGTGCACAGGGGTCTGATGTAATATGGCTAAAAGGGATTTGAACACGTGCCCCAAAGGGCATTTCCATGTCCATTAATGCTGCCGCTGCTGCCTTTTTCACAAGGACGACAGTGCTTTGGTTCTTTAAAGGGAGAGAGTGTTTTCCCAGGAAATTTTCAGTCTTGTTTCAGCAGGGTAGCCTGAAGGGGGTCAGCCAAGAAGTCACCCTTAAGAGGTGATAATCCAATTGCTCTAGTCCTCACCAGATTTGTTTTCCCCTTGTCTGGCAGTGTGTTGGTGTGTGCGTGCGTTTATAGAGAATGTAAGCGTGTGTGTATGTGTGTGTGTGTGTGTATGTAATAGACAGAATGGGAGGCAGAGACAGCAAGATGCCACTGGTTTCTGTGTCCAACCCCATGCCCCGTTCTAGATCAGAGAGAGGTTATGGAGGCCAAGTCTGTCAAAGGCACACCTGCAGGGAAACTCCAAAAACCCTGACTGCTAGCTTACATGAGCCCGTTTAAGGTGTGCTTATTTGGAGTTTAACCCTGACTTCAAATGTCCTTTCCCTCTCTTCCCCTTTGTGTTTGACCAATGGGCCTTGTGCTCTTTTACTTTCATTTCTTTCTTCTGCCTCCCTTGGCTCTTTAATCTCTTTCACCACCCCCGCCCTCCCAGTTCTCCTCCCCCTAATGTCAAAACTGCACATCACAGCAAAGGTCCCTCCAAAAGACAGCACATGGTTGAGTAGAGTGGCTTAGCAAGGCTAGCTAAAGCTTGTTCACTTGCTGTGTGGTTTTTCTCTTGTGTAAACCGGGGTTTAGACACTAAAGCATATTTGGAACTGAGCAAAGCAGCTATACCCTACAGGTAGTGCTTTAACCACGCTGCCACCATCCAAAAGAGTGGGAGGATGATAAAGGAAGTGTGTTACAATTCGAGTTCTTCCTCTCTGCTGCTGATTTCCACGCGCACATCTTTCCCGTTTATGCAAAGCTTTTGAGGGCTTTATGCAAGATAAGCTCATTTTCTAGTCTGATTCCCACTCTAGCACATGCTTTAATGACTCTTAAAGCCAAGGGCTGCTTTTTTAGGCATAATAGCAGTCCCGCGGTCTCTCAGTTTCCATGTAGCCAGGGTGCTTTTTCCACACCTGATCACTTTTGTTCACCCATTTTATGGCTATTGGGGAGCAGGCGGAGGTGAGCGATTTGACAGTGGTTAGTGCCATGAGCCCTAATGTTTATTGGAACCAAGCGTCTAATAATTTTTGATTACCCCAGAGGAGGTATTAGCCATGTTAGTCAGCAAGGATAATTTCTTATTTACATGCCCCAAGCAGTGAACACTCTGAAGGAACACTGGGGCTAAATGCGCAACAAAACGAATCAAACATGCCAAACGAGATGCTCCATCCTGGCTGGCTGCAGGGCTGAAGCTGAGAAAACCTTCATTATGCATTTACCATAATTCATTTAGAGGGTTATCAATTTGGAGAATACAGAGGAGATGTTTGGAGGGGGAAGCAAGAACACCATATCAAACGAAGGAACAGAAAAAGGAACAAGGGAAAGGGAGATGAAAAGAAGTAAGATATTCAAGGATAGCTCAGTGCCTGTATTTTTAAAATGTTGTTCCAATTACACACATTTCCATGTTCTGAGGCAGAACTTGCATGGTAAATGGTGCAATCTCTTCTCTTTTACCAGTGTCACGCTCCACCCCCTAAAAAAAGCACAAGCTGATTTCTCTTTAATGAAAGCTGTTTAGCTCAGGAATTTTCTCCTCTGCATTTTTTTTTTGTAAGATTGAGGGTACACAGAGATGTTCTAGTTCAAATATTGTCTTTCTGTTCATTTAGGGTTTCTCTTTGTTTGGCTCCAACCCTGCTTACTCAAGGGTTTTTGGGGTTTTTTGTATCTGTCTATCAGTGTGGATTTTAGAACAGTTACTACATGATTTCATTTTTCTCTACTGGCAGCACAGACTAAGAGAAGAAAAAGACCTTTAAAAGCATCTTTCCCTCTGCCATCAGGCAAGGATGACTAAGGCCCCATTAGAACAATTGGAGGAAACTTAGGGAGACGAGGAGTGTTTAAAGGAATGAAAGCAGCAAGAAAACACCACTATCTTGTGATAACCAGTGCTTTCTTTCATTATCTCAACACAGAAACCCCCACCTAGGAAAAAATTGCACGCACTTTAGTGCTTCATTCAAAAATAAAACAATGAAAACAAGAAAGGCAAGAAAAAGCAAGACAAAAAGGGAAAAAACTGTAATATTCTTCAAAGTAAGGGAAAGCTGCATTGTTTAGTACGAATGCTTACTCCCAGGGATGCAGTCCATAGACAACTGAGTGTCTGCAGGAGACATCTGTGAAGCTTGACCTTGTGACCTTGGAAAAAATGCTCTTAAGGTGGGGGGAAAACTGCCTTTTCCACTGCATCATGGCCTACAGGACAGCCCAGGAGCAGCACAACAAACACAACCACCACAGAAAAACAACAACACATCATACAGTCAATAAAAAAAAGATTATGAGGTAGAAAAAAAATGAGATTTATATTGAGGCAAGTTAACAAGTGAGGAAGTGATGGATTTTGAAAAAAAGCAACTGAGAACGAGAAATCGAGGGAGAGAAAGAAATAAGAGGCCGATAACATGCAACCGAAAACACAGATGGACTTGGTCTGAATAGTGCCTCACAGGCCTGCCTGTCTCTTACTGCTTTGGCCCCCCATGAGATCATTTTCATCCTTTATGAGTCAAAAGGAAGCCTGGTTGAAAATGAAAGGTTACACAAGCCAGAGCCCAAGCCCTCAGAGTGAGAGAGGAGAAGATCCCTGCTGCAAGGGCCCTGCTGCTATTCAAAGCACCTGCCATTGTGTGGGCGCTCATCCAGTCCTATTGTTGTGCAGAAATTAGTCGTGCTCCCTTTGGCTCCCTTCGGCTCCAGAGGCATGCGGCAGACCCCCTTGTTGTTTTGGGTTCAGATACATGGTTGGATAGATGCGTGGCCCCGGCTACCATCACCACTGGCTGTGGCCCTTTGCCCTCTCTCTAACAGCACACTATCGCTTCTTTTTTTTTTTTCTCATCCACTCACTGCTGTTCACTTCTCAAGAACACTTTCAAGCCAACATTCCTATAGTTTTCTCTGTCTTTCTTTTGTACTCCTACTCTCCTTTTCCTTTGGTGTATATGCTTATTGTTCTTTGGAGCACCCTCATTATACCCATGGTTATATTTTAAGGGCCTCTCTCTTTGATTTCGGTCTCGTGGGGAGTGAGTGGTGGGCTGGTGGGAGCTGTAGGCCTGGCCCGGCTCTCAGGGCTCCCCAGCCAGCGTCTCGGAGAGTAGGCTTGGGGGTATTGTTGGGTTGGCTACCACAGTACAAGCACTGGTACTACTGCTATTGCAGTGGGTGGATGTGAGGGGAAAATTGAAAAGTCAATAGCAAGGCCGCACAAAAAAGAAAAAAAGAAAAAAGAAGGTGAAACAAAAGGAGATGGAGAGCTTCAAAAAGCTGAGAGCTATAGAACACTGCTAATTAATAGCATCAGATGAAGAGCTTTTTTTCTTCCTTCTGGAACTCTAAAGCTGCATATTAACTTGTGAGGCGGGTTGATTAGGCGCTCACATTATGTGTCATGTCGATCTGTTGACCAAAGTTATGTGAGGGAGCGCTGATAAGGACACAAAAAGGATGTTCATTCAAGTAATTCCTGCAGCTGTAGTTTGTGACAGCAATCAAGTTGCACAATATAAAATTTTAGTTCCTCCCTGTCAAAATGGTGGCACAAAATAACATAAAACATAAATTTTTAAGAAAGTCTGTACTGTATATTCAGTAAATGCACATTTGGCTACATTTCCTATTCTTTGGTTAGTCAACGTAGGGAAACAATACTGGCAAGAAGTATATATTGTTGGTTTTGCAGCTTTTATTCCAAAACAGAGTTTAATCGGCTTTTATCCTGTCTTTACATGCAGCTACCATCACATAGAATGTGATGAAATACGACTTTTGGTGGGTCAGCAAGATTGGCAGCAATTTGAAGTGGCTTTACAATTTGCATCTTTCACTGCAGTAATAGGCTCCTCGCTCACCGATCCTACCATTGCAATTTCCACTGCCAACAGCTGTCAAGACCCTAAAATCAAAATTAGCGCCATGGAATTGGGCCTTAATGAAATGACCTGCTGGATTTACCTTAAGGAGCAGGGCGGACAGTCAATACTAGCCTCGTCAAAACCCTCTCTGTGCGTGCTGCGGTCCCATTAACAAAAGGAAATAGTCTGAAGTAAATGTATTAAGGACTACTTCCATTTTCTAATTATATTTCCCTTCTCCCTACATAATTCATTCACTCATTCATTAGTTCTTAATATTAAAAAAGGATTCTGCCTGTTCTTTCTTCATGGGATCACCAATTATTTGTCACTATTTATTAAGGAGTTGTCAGAGGGGTGCATATTTTATGTTCCACCGCAGCTTCTATGTGTATGAGTTTGAAATTGAAAATCTAGCATTATTTCTATAATTGCGTGCAAAATTAGCAGAAAAAAAAAACTTAAACTCCAACCCACCTCCAATCCCCACCCCCTCTCCACCTTTGCTTCCTATAGAAAGAGGTGAATGTGTGCCAAGGCCCAGTGGAGGACATTGGGCCCTGGTTATTGACTTGTAAAGAAGCCGTTAGGTGAGGGGTCTTGACAAGACATGAGCGGCTGACTCTCTTGTAAAGCTGTATCTGATTTCTCTGCTAGTTGACTCCCTGGAGAGGGCCGCTCTACCCTCTGTTGATCACACTCTCACTCACAGTTGTATGGAAAATGTAGTGATAAAAAAAATGAAAGAGCAGTTTTGTGTTAAAAAAAACAAAAACAAAAAAAAAACCCCATAAAGCAAAAAGCAAAACAAAAAAATACTCTCCCTCTTTGGGTGAGAATGAGCGCCAGGAAGGAAGGCAAAGGAATCAACAGACTGGTGTTGTACCCCAGTAAGTCATAAGATAACTCTTAAATGAATATTTTGGTGAGCTGTGCAATATATATACTTCCTAAGGACATCTGCATTTGTGTTGGTGTGAATTTATAATAACAACAGTGGAAGTATCAGCAAGAGGCAGACAAAGCAAGTATCAACTTAGCGAGATCTTCACTCCTCAAAGATCTGACTAATTTATGAGGGTAAACTGCTCTGACAGAAAGAGAGATGCAGGTGAAGGGAGGAAGTTTTCATTGGCTCTCTGGAGCAGGCCAACCCAAAGCCCTGGAGGGATCTCTCTCAGTTTGAACTTTATCAGGGGCTACGCTTAATCAATACACTATCGGAAAAAGAATTAATTACTAAAGCAGAATAAAACAGCTGCATTTTAAACCAAGGATTCATCAATTCTGTAATCTCTTGGTTACAGCTCAGGTGTCAGGAGGATCATTTCAGCTCCATGTAATGAGGAACTGTGGGAGTTTACCCCAACCCTCTGCTCCTCTCCTCCTCCACCTCTCTCTTTCTGACCCCTCCTTCCATCCAGCACGATTTCTTATTATCCCATTCCTTACCTTCTCAGCTCTTTGTCACATACCTATAATATTCTTCTCGTTCCTTTTCCCCTGCCCCTAATACACTGACTGTATTCCACTCTTTTATACCCCCACCCCTACCCCACTGCATTCCCTTCCCACCAAATTCCTGTCTTTGCAGGGATGGGACGAAAGGGTATTAAATTTGTGCAAAAGCTGACTAGAACGGGACATTCCCGCTGCTGCAGCCACCAAGCTGGACATTCCTCCACTAAAGCTGAGACACCACTGGCATTGTGAAATTGAGTGGGGGGAGACATAAGAGGTGGGGAAGTTGTTCTAAGACTTGAAAAACAGCCTACCACATGGACGTTGTATATACAAAAAGTATATTTTGGGTGTGTACATTTAGAATAAGAATCAAAAGAGAAGATGAGTTGGAATAAAATTAATGGGGTATGGAAAGGCAAGCCATGCAGGAAGTATCCCCTGTTTCAAAATAACCTTGGCAGCATTGTTGTCACTGCCACTGACATCCACCCATCACAGCCCTTGACCCCGGCCCAAAGCCTGTAAACGGACTGTCCTTGACTCCCCATAATGGGGGATTTCAAGGCAGGTTGAGAAGGGGTTATGGGTGATGAATTGGGTTTTTAGTGAGCTCATTAGGAAGCCAAACAGAGTTTAGACTGTCGGAGCGGAGCAACAGTGCAGTAATCAGTTCTGCTCGCTTTGTTCCCTGCCTCCAGGACATTTGTGGGGAAAAAAAAAAAGAGAGCGAGGAGGAAAGAAAAAAAACTTGGCATTTGGCTGATGAGAGGGCTGCTGAGCAGAGGCTACAATCTGATGGTTGACTTGTTGATTTATAAACCTTTTAATTCATTTACTCTACCAACCCCCCAGCTCTATATAGAATCTGCCCCCCCCCTGCCCCCCCGATCTGTGTTGAACTCTTCTTTGATGCCACTGTCCATCAGGTGTGGCAAAGATTTGTGTAATAAATCCAAGTTGTCCCCCTCTTCAGCTCAAAAACAGCAAGTTTGTTTGGTTTTAAGTTGTAATTGAGGGTAGAGAATCACTGCTTATGCTGTTATCATGCATTGCCTCAAACGATGTAAGCTGTTCTGAATTTTAAAAAAAGAAAAAAGAAAAACACTCAGTTAAATTGGCAACCAGCATACAGCTGCTCTTTGTGGTTTACATAGAAGACTTTGATATACAATAGTTCCTAGCGGGGATTATAAATACATTTCTTTACTAGCAGATGGATCCACATGATGGATCTGCACTGTCTCCATCTCTTTGTTTTATTTTGCTCTTTCTCATCTTTTTATCCCCTGCTTTCACAAAATTATAATTCCAAAATAGAGCAAGTGAGTAATTTTTAGGAAGCATATGGTATAAGACCACCTCATTTTACTAATGATCATGTTTGTTTCTATTCACTGTACCCTAATTACTTTTGGTAAATACTTCTTCTTCAATATTTAATGCTGCATCAAACCTTGAAATGCAGGTATGCTTCTCTGGGTGTGTCGACTTCCTATTGTAAAAATGATAAATTATTGAGTACCATCAATATATACAATGCCAACACTGAGAATAGTTTCAGTGTACCATATCAAGGGAAGAAGATAAGACAGAAGCAGTCTGGGTAGACATAAGCGCGATTTGGACTCATGCAGTGGCAGGTTTGTAAATTTGTTTATGAAGAAACAAGTGATGAATCAAGATTACCTGTGAGACCAATTAACCCCATTCAATTCAGAATGTAAGGGAAGAGCAGCAGCGGTTTCTTCTGCAGTGTTAGAGTGCAGGGGGAGCAGGGTGGAGTTGTCAGAGAGGCAGGGAGTGTGAAATATCTGGTGGAGACCCAAAGCCCTTCATTAGCCACTGATCCCTGTCTGCTGAGTGAGGGGCAGTCATGGGCATCACAACTCCTTTTTAGTTCCCCCCAAAAAAGCGGGGTGAGGGGGTGGAGGGTAGATCCCCCCATCCCCTGCAATTTAGCCCTTTGCCATTCATGCAAATTGGGTCTTGACATCTGCAACAGCCTGCCTCCTTTCTTTTATACATCTTTATTCCATCTCTTTTCTTTGGATCTTTTTTCCTCCTCAAATAAAGCCCCTTTTAGATAGCAAGAGCCTTGCCACAACTGACATGTGTTCTTTTCTGTATAATTCACATCTATGTAAAAGCAGCAGTTTTGCAGTGTATTTATATAGACATAAATATGTAGAGAACTGGATGAGTGTATCAGAAGAATCAAGAGCCTAGAAGGCTTAATTTGCTTGCGTGATTCTCAAAGTCCCAAGTTTACGAGGAAAAAAAAAAAGTTAATTGTTGTTGCAGGTAGCAGGTTGTATTTTTGCTTCTCAACTGATTGGAACCTTATGTAATGATAAAAACTGCTGCAAGCATGGAGTTTGGACCAAAAAGCTGTAATCAGGCAGCACAGCACCCCCCCCCCATCCCACCCCCAACCCCACCTCTTGCTTCTGGACGAACTTTGTTGGCTCCAGACGTAAAGCTGAAAGGGGAGAATGGCTTTGCTCCAGCCCATATTTTGGGTTAAAAGGTAAAATAGTCTAACGGGCTGTTAAAAACAACCCCCGTGTTCCCTCCTCTTCAGCCTTCACCCTCTATGGTAGGGATGAGTAGGGTAGGGTCAACTCTGCCTGTGAGAGGAGAGAGGCCTTCTATTGGTGGAGAGGCGATAGTTATCTACAGCATTCCAGGGATGACAGAGAGATATCTGCCTGATGGCAGGGTTAGGGGGCTTAGAGAAGGGGGCAGAGATGGGAGGGAGGGGAAGAGGTACAGGAGTTGTTGAGCAAGTTCTCCCCCCACACACACACCCCACCTCCTTCCACCCCACCTCCCTCCTTCGTTCTCTCCATGCCTTTCTTACTGCCTGACTGCCTCGCTTCCCCACACATAGAAAAAACCCATCTAATTAGAAGCTCTTATTCCACTTCATTTAAGGGAACACTTAATGATGTGTTTTTCGGGGGAGACAACTACACATTATTTCTCATGCAAAAGGAACCACTCAGTTGTAGCCCCCAGGATGCAGATACAGCTGTGTTTGAGATGGAGGTTTGTCCTCATTTCTCTGGGGTGTCATGGCTTTTGGAGAAGAGAGGCAAAAATAGTAGTGCTTTCTAATTCACCTTTAGCCAGTGTCCTGGCAGTAATGGGGGGTGGTAAAGAGGAGGCGGATGGTGACATCTGAGTTTGGCAGGGGGACTTGCTAAAGGAGAGAGTTTGTTGTAATTGCTCTGACAGGTTTTAAGGCTGTTAATGACTCCGGCCTGAGCGCTACCAATTTGTCAGCATGCTTGCTGTTTACTAAGCTGTTGTTTTATGGTCCAGTGCAAGGGCGGCTGCTTGTTTAAGCACAGATCAGGAAATAATCAGCGTAAAACACTGGCTGCAGTGGTGCAGCCACACTAAAACAGTTCCGTTTAGAGCCCTCATCTACTGTATGGATCTGAATGGGTGCACTAAACCATATGGTGTGTAGGGTGTGTGGTCACACTAAGACACACATATTCACTGTTGCTTTACTCACGGTTAGAAATTGAAAGTTTGGGTATGTGTTTAATCACCAAGGCTATCATGTTTTACTTGCTAGCACTTGTCTATGATGTATTTCACATGATTGCAAAGCATATTGCTAGCATGCGGTTATAGCAAGATGATCTTTAATCCCTAGAGCAGCACAGAGCAGCAGAGAAATAGCCATTCCACTAGTGTGAATAGAGCTTCGACGTGTTTGTGTATGTGCCTATGTGAGAGACTGTGTGTGCGTCGAGACCATGTGGTCCCAGAGCCAGCAAAGACCCCTTCGTAAATCCAGAGTAAATAAAAGGGGTAACCAGACGGACAAAAGAGGAGCCCCCACTGCTTCTCTCATTCGCTGCCATTTGGGGGACTGAATGTGCTAAACGCCGCTTATGTTGGCTGAAAAGTTGAGGAGAAAAAGAGGGAAAAGGGAGGCTCTAAATCCCCCTTCTTCTTTTCACTTCATTCTCTGCGGCCAAGCCTTCATAGATAGAGGTGGTGGTAATAGGAGGGTGTTGGAGGGAGAGGTGTCGGTCACTATGGTGTGCTAAGGCCAGCGAAGCTCCTCCAGCAGCAAAGCTCTAAACTTCTGCTCTCCATCTGCCCCTTTTTCCATCTAACTCTCCTCGTGAGTTTTTCTCTTCCCCTTATTCGGGTGAGCTTGGGTGAACACGCTTCACTAGTTTAGGCTGACAGGGGGCGTGGGGGGGGTCTGTTGTAATTAGTCACTTTAACCACAGCTTCCATAAGCCACTGCTTCTACACTCTTGCTTCATTACCCTGAAATAAATGCCCAGACTTCCTAGTGCAAAATCACTGCACAGCCTTTGGAATAATACACACACAACATCTAAAGCTTGTCTAGAGGCTTTTCACTATGATTATTAATGGTATACGGGCCACTCTGGAGTGTTATGTGATAACTAACCATGGCTGGATTTGAATGTGTTTTCCAGCTATTGACAAGCCATTATTTATTCATGCATATGAGAATGGCAGAGCAGCAGAGGGAGGGCATTCTCGTTATACTGATAGCTGCAATATATGTTACTCATGGTCATATACACAATACAGAGTATACCTTCGTGGCTCCCTGGGGGGCAGGTACCTACTAGACATAAAACTTTTGCTCTGAAGACTGCCCTATTTTAGGCAGAGACTATAGGACGCTTTTTACTTAACAATTTTCTGTGCAAGAAATCCTGAAGTGACCCTGAATGTGTCAGCATTAGATACGCCAAGTTGCAGTGTGTTTACAGTCCTATCCCGACCCGTTAATGAGCTCAGCCCTGAGACCAATTTACTCACAAGGAGATATATCTGAATGCATTTTTAATAACCACCCACTGGTGATGAGAGAGGGAATATGCTTTGGACTTGTGCTTGTTTGTTTGCTAGTGTGCTCATTCACTCGCTCACCCTCGTTGCGTCCGGTCATTGTCTTCCATCTTGCCTGATTGCGCCTTCTCCACTTGTGTGCATCTGAAAATCTGCACAGAAACTTTCGTTGCAGACACTTTATGTCAAGATGTTGATAGCGTGAGTGAGGGAGAAGGAGGGAGGAGAAAAGGTTGAGGGAAGACAGAGAGAGAGAGAGTGGGAGAGAGAGGGTGTGGGGGGTGGGGGGGCTGTCTTTTTTCTGTCTCCAAGGGCGCTGCTTTTCCAAAAGTGCCTGGGGCTACACTCCAGCACCTCAGCTCCCCTAGGCCTTTCGACTGCCTCCTAATAGCCAACCCCCATCTGTGTCACATGGCTAGATGATGGGACGCTTCCCCTGCTCTGCCCTGCACTTTTTTTTCCTTTCCTGATTTTTTCAGAGTGCACATCCACACAGGTTAGAATGGCAGAGTTGCCAGGGAACAGTCAGAAGCCATTAGCGTTTGGGACAATTTGCCCTGCAGCGTTCCTTCTCTCGCTCATAAGAAAGGAGTGGGGGTGGATGCAAAGCACCAGCCCTCCTTTAGATGTAATGAGGTTGTGCAAGTTGGATCTTCTTTATTCTATTTCTACTCCTTTTTTCTTGCGTCTTCTTGTTTCTCTTCTTCTTTGCTCTTTCTTTTCATGTTCTGTCCACACTTGATTTTTCTTTATTCTTTATTTACAATATGCACATTCTCACATATTTAAAGTCATTCAAAAACAGTACACAGTTTGTATTTAAACTGTAAACAGAATGAATGCTCGCATGCCACATGCCCGATCTGTGGACACATGTCAGCATCCGTGTGCATGTAAGAGAGAGAGGAGTTGAAAAGCACCGGAGTCTGGTTTCATCCTCGCGGGCTAGGGCAGGAGGCAGCGAGCATGCTGGGTAATGAAGTGACAGGTCAGTCTGTAAATACGCACGGGTCGCTCTGGCCCTGGCTGGGGGGAGGCTATCGCATTGCAGTGAAAATGGAAACGTCAATAAAATTAATCTGCCAGCCTTTTGGCCACTGTGTGGTTCTATTGGATGAGCCTGACTGCTCACAGCAGGAGAGGGATTTGGAGAGTAGCTCGAAAATCAACACAAAACCTAGCGGCATACAAACAAACACCAAACTGTGTATCAACATTATTCAGTGAAGCTCAAAAGCAGAGAAACAAAAGGGAGTTGGTTAAAATTCACAGCTCACTAGTTGTGTTTTTATTGAAGTTTGGAAGCAAACTGAGGGAGTTAGACTTAGCTTCCGTCTGGGTCGCATTTCTCAGGAAGCCCCTCACAGTCAGGGTAGGGCTATGGCCAGACCAAAGTTTATTGTTTTAAGCTTTCCTGAACAAGGATTCGTACTTAGTCTGGGATTTATGGCATTTGCCACTAATGAATGCCCATTCTACAATTACAACACCCCTAGCCTGTGTCCCCATTCCCATATGTCCTTCAGAAGGACTGTTGCTTCTTTAACTCCACACAGGGAGCGCAAAGTCGGCACTTATCTGTTTTCCTCTTTCGTGTGGCTCTGCACTAATGATGTGGAAGGAAAACACTGTGCACAGACAGAGAAGAAAAAGAGAGGCAAAAACAAGGGGAAGGGGGAAAAAGAAACTGGGAAAAGTAGTTAGTGCAGGCCCCTGCTGTCCTTGTATTCTTCATTTATTTTGCATTAGATTACGCCACTAGTCGGATCCTTTTTCTTTCCCCCTTTTTAATGTTATTAGTTCAAATATTTATGCGAGATTAAGGCTTGTATAGGTGGTTGTGATTGATGCCTCTCCAAAAACAGGAGGACATATGAGTCTGAATTTTGAGAATGTCAGGGTCCTTCTCTTCCTTAGTGGAGGAGTTTTTCAGATACATAATTTAGATGCCCTCAAGGAAGGCTTTCAAGGCATTTGTGCCCGGGGGCAAGAAAAAATAACTATGACTGTTAAAAGTAAATCATTTTTGCTAATGCACAATTAATGCCGAGGAAGACGAACAAGGAAAAGACAAGGGACAAAGATGGAAACTTCAATTTAAAGGAGAAATCGTGCCTGGGTATGCGCGTGTTTTCCTTGTGAACTCAAACACTGATGGACATTAATGCAGGCAAAGCCGCTGCTGGCCTGTCATGCTAATCTTGTGGCGGAAACTGGGGGGGGGGTGTTCAGGATTTCGGGAAGCCGACGAAGAGTCCATTATGTGCATCGAAGTGCAACAATGAACCACCCCAAATAACATTTACTTTCATGCACCTCAACTGGATGCCCTAAATTCATGAATTTCTGTGTGTTACAGTACATATCTGCATAACTTCATGCTGTCCCCTTTGGCTCTCGTCAGAAGATGGGAAAAAATGCTCTACATTATGTCAAGCATGCAAATTTAATTGAATTAATGACATGAGTCCATGTCTCTTCTGTACTTGAAGGCTCTGTGTCTATTTTTTTTCTTTCCATCGCCTCCTACTGTACAAATGGAATGAGGAACCTAGTGTTTCAGCGTCCAACCATAACATTAGAGTCATTAACCCCTATTCCCCTCCCTCGTGCTCTGGGGTATAGAGCAGCTCTGCTAGGCTTCTATGTAAACCCCTCAGCCTCTGTACAGCCCTTCGTCTAAGGCCATCTAAATCCCCCTACCTCCATATATTCACTACACAACACTGGCTTTGCTGCGGAAATTCTTTCGGCCTTAGTGGAGCACTTTTGAATTCTTTCAAAGTTATCTGTGGTATTTGTCCATTTATCCATCTTTCATGAGCCTTAAACTCAGCTTTGACTGTATACGCTTGTTTAATTTTTTTTTTATTGTATTCTGAGCTTGTGGTGTGGTTGAGGGATGTTATTTAACCCTGGGTTTGGTTTCCGTCCAGGAGATGGCTTAGACAACAGCGTTGCATCGCCTGGCACAGGGGATGACGATGATCCAGACAAGGATAAGAAGAGGCAGAAAAAGCGTGGCATTTTCCCTAAGGTGGCCACAAACATCATGAGGGCGTGGCTGTTCCAGCATCTCACGGTAAGCGCAACCATTAGATTTTGAAGATATGCCTATATTTAAAAAAAAAGAAAAAGGTGGAGACACCCACATTTAAAACACATACACGCACACACGTGCCTGTCACATAGTAGCTGCTGAGGGAAAGAATGATGGCACCGTTGTGATGCTCACCTGTCAGCCACCTGTCAGAGACACAGTGACCAGGTCAATGTAATCAGTTTGGACTGTTTACTCTGCTCAGCACACGTTGGATAAAAATTTAAAAAAAAAAAAAAGACTAACAATCCAAGATATTTATTCTAGTATGAGTTGGTCTGAATCTTACATGAGCAGCCTTCCTTTAGAATAAAGGAACCTCAATCTACTCATCTCCCAATCACATTCACAGATTTAAATCTGGTTGACTTGGTGCTATTCTAGCTTATTTTTTAAGATTTAATGACATGTCTTAGTTTATTTCTTCTCCATAACTGTAGGAAAGTATTCATCACCCAATTATTGTCAGACATCTCCGACAATGACTGAAGATTGTCTTGGATTATATGTTTAAATGGTGCAGTAATTTAGACATACATTTCAAAATAATGAAATACTCCCTCTCTGGCTATTTTCTGCCTTTGTGTTTCTTAGTAAAACGGGGTGGTCCACATGTCCCCTCACCCTTTCTAATGTCGGGACATTATCAGAACATCAGGCTATATTGATTTTGTCTAACAGGTCAGATTTCAGAAGGAGGTGGCTAGGCCGGGACACATAAGCCGCCCGAGCTCGTGGCTCCCTGTTCCAGGGATGGATGGACAGTTTAGGGGGATGGGCAAAGTAAAAGAAGAGAGAGAACAGGAGAGTAACGAAGACATATTTTAGAGTCTGATAGAGCATCCACACATTTAAGAGGGTCATGTGCCCTCTCTGCACTCTGTAGCCCCCACCACCACCACAGTGCCCACTCCCCGCTGAAAGCCCTGTACCCTGATTACCTAACCAAAAGCCCAAGTAATAAGCAGCCAGCAAATACAGCCTAATTGAAAGGGCTGTAAATCCATTACATATTGGTCAGGGATAATCAGGAGTGCTTTAATCACTTTTATCTATTCAGGAGCAGTGAAGCTGCAACAGCAAAGCCCTGAGCCTCGCAGGCCTTAGCGGCTCCACCACGCCAGTCTGCACGCTTATTATTCTCATCATTATCAAAATGACTTCACAGCTGTTCACAGTTCCCATTGCTCTCTGACCGGAGACCTCTCACCAAACACTACAGACCAGGCTTCAATCAGACGCTAAACGTTTTAGTATCGCAAACTGTTATTTGAAAGAAAATATTTCAAATATTGTTAGAATTGTTTGTGTGTGTGTGGGGGGGGGGGTCAAACAAATAAAGGAATTTGCTCTATATTCATATACACATGCAGAAAATATATAAATAGGTCTTATGTTAAAGCTAGAACTGTTCTCATGATGTGTCATTTTTCCTGATGAAAGCCCTATGCAGCTTCTGAACAGACCTTTTGGAAGAGTCGCTGCCAATTATCTTTAGAATTGTTTTAAATTTGAATTGAAATAGTGGTGAGGAAAGGAGGGGCACATTTTTCAGAAAGCTGGTTAATTCAGACCCTCTTTTTTTCCTTTCTCCCTCTCACCCCTTTATCACAAACCCTGCTTGTAGATGTTATCCAATCTTTATTTGTTTCTTTTGTGTAAAGCCCTGGCCAGTCTTGTACAAATAATAATCCCTCCCTTTTAACCTGCCTTCATTTCTCTGCTGAGGAAGACGGCTAATTGAATTATCCCCCTTCTCTTCTCACCATCCACTTCTCCCACCCATAAACTCTCGCTCTTTTTTCTCTTTTTCTCTCACTCGCTCGCACACACACATAAAACACACACACACACACACACACACACACACACGCACACACACACACCCATTAACCATTCTTCTTTCTTTTAATTTGTTAAGCAAATGTATTTGCCATAGCTGGATGCATTTGTGCAAGGGTGAATTCTTGGGGACTTTGGCCCCTGAATGGCCTATAGCGGCATTCTGCCATTCACGCATTCATTAACTGAGGGGTGAGGAGTGAAAGGAGCGGCCTTGTATTTTCTCAAACTGAGGGGCCAGCATGGAGCTCCTCTTCCATGAGCCGCAGGGGTCTCTCTACATATGTTCTCAACATCCAGCCATTGTCACATCTTCTGAAAAGCTCAAAAGGACAGGACCCCCTTCAAACACAAAAAAACAACACAGGCCAGTAGTAACAACTGTTGGCTTTTAGATTCAGTATAACAAAATTGCCCTTTGCCTCTCCCCTCCCACCCTCCCTTGCTTTGCTCTGACCTCACACCCTCATGGGAGAACTCACAAGATTGTTTCCTTCATGACAGTCACATATAGCAAGTAACCTCATTTCAAGTCATATTTACCACTAATCTTAGTAAGCCAACTTTCCAGTCCAGGGGAAAGTGCAGTTCTTGCACCATATCAGTGACAGTTCTCCACAAGGACTCCTCAGAGAAGGTGTGATAACCCCGACCTCTTTTTTGTTGAGGCCATATGCATGTTCACTGCAGAGCTGGCAACCTTAAATGCCCCATATGTAATTGGCAAAGGGTTGGACAGATCAGCTGGTGTTAGCTGGCAGAAGAGGGTCAGACTGTCTCTCCACTCCCTTCTTCTATCTTCCCTCCCACTCTTTCTCTCTAATACCCTCCCTCCCTCACCATGAGGTTCTGGATGTTTTCCAGCCACATTAGGGGAAGGGAAATCCCAGACTGTTGGTATAAGCTTTTCAATACTACAGGGAGATTATGTTATCAGAAAGGTAAACTTCACTGTTAGGGGTAAAATGTTCTTCTGCACTTCAAAAGCACGGACCACAGAATTCAGGATAGGAAGAGAGAGTTGGATAAGTAAATAGAGAAAATGTTACAGAATGTGTCAGAGTTGTAAAATTGCAGTGATGGGAGTTTCTACCTACTGTTACAAAAGTGATGCCCCTTTGTGCTCAGCAAAAGCAAACTCTAAATTTTACAATTAGCCCCTTGGCGCCCCTGGTCTTCCTTCCCCTCTCAACCCCTGCTACCCCCCCCCCCCGCTAGCCCATACTCACCCCTGTAAAGACAAGGGTCGGCCTCGCAATGAAAACAGGAAACACTCAGATGCAAAGATCCCTCTCTGGGCTCTGGCCTTGTCTTTTTGACTAGTGTAAATTCTCAAACACCTATGAAAATAAATAAGGCACCTTAGGAGCAATTCGGGCCAAGCTGAAAGTTTTGCTTAAATGTGTGCACCCAAACAAGGGCGTGAAGGATTGTAAGAGACAGGGAAAGCGGTCAGTCAGTTGAGTAAGTAGGTAGCCAACCCGAGCATCAAGCATCTCAAGTTCTGTGCTGGGCCACCCTTTGGCCTGGGTGTTTTGGGAAATGCTGTTAAGCTGCTAAGCCAGGTGTATTGGTCCCCTGGGCTCCTTGAAAGGGAAGTGATATATCCTTTGGTCATTTAGAGAGTCCTTGGACTGTGAAGTAGAACTAAATGTTCAACTTTGAAATGCTTATGGTATTTAAATATCACTATTAGTATAATTTGCTTTTATCTTCCTAAATGCAATGCCAGTGTGGGTATTGACTAATGAGCTATGTTTTGATTGAAGCAATGAAATATATCCAGGCGAACACTAGGAGCAGCGCTCAAAGATATCGGTGCAGCTATTACAGGTGTGCACAAGAGTGAGGAGCTTTGTGGAGTTAATAGCATTGTGCTGAAAACATCATTAGCTTCACTAGTGACAGTGGCTACCCCCTTCCCCACCTCACCCCACCCACACGCAAACACATACGCACACTCCCAATCCAAGCCCAACATAGCATTAGTCACCATGACGACAGGGTGTCATCGTCAGGTCGAGCCCTCCTATGGGAGTTGCTCTCTCTGCCACCCTTTATAGACGCACATAAAAGAGTGGGCTAGGGTCATTCACAAGACATGGACGCAGGCAAGGCCGAAACCTGGCAACGGATGTTTGTTCCATACGATAAACAAGCGTACGAGTCCATCCCTCAAAAAGAGAGGGCATGTTGTTTGAGTAGACTAAACAGTCAGCCCTGTAGTATCCCCAGTTTTATTTAAGCTCCTCTAGTCCTTCTAATCCTTGTGTGTTGTTCCAGTACAAGCAGCATTTAGCTCGTGCAGACACACATCTGCAAACAGTTTGAAATACCCGAGCCCTTCCTCCTTTTACATTGAACTGCCAAAAGCTGTTTATTCCATATTTGTTGGTGCCTACTTTTCCTTTCCCATATACATGGCACAGTACTTTTTTTTTCAGTAAACAAAGAGTTGACTTACTTATAATTTAATGTAATCACATTGTTCACTGGAAGATTTTTTTTATTTGTTTTTTTTTAAAAACTAATATTAGTGTCTGATAATAGTTTGTACAAAAAAGTTTAAAACTGAAAATATTATTAAAGGTAACTTTAGTCTGCATTTTGTTGACGGCAAAACACAAAAATCAGTTGGCTTGTCCATCTCTATAGGTTGTTGATAGTTAGAGACAAAGGAGAGGCAGGGGGCGGCTTTAGTGGTAAGAGCAGGGGGTGTAAGGAGGGGACTCCTAAGGGTCACAGAGGTGGACGCCTGGAGGAGGCCCACACACTAATCTGTCATGTGCTTGTTTGCCTCAGGAGCTCAAAAGTCAGTCCTCCAGTCACCCGTAGCAACCCGGGTGACAATTTGGTTCACTGCCACTGCCCAAATCTGTGACCATCAGTGGAAAACACAGGAAAAAGAGTCATCACATTGTTACTTTTGTGACAAGACCTGCTGCTCCACGTGTGTTTGCAAAGCAGATGTTAGTGACAATATGACACGATAGTTTGGTGATGTTTAACACAGGGGTAATTGAAAGTCATTGATAATGAGTGTGGAAGAGACCTTTGGCGGGAGGGGTTGAGGTTTGGTGCCTGGCTATTGTCTAGTTACTGTGTTCTAATGTTGGCTGCTCAGCGACCCTGGAAAACAGAGAAACAAGCCACCTCAGTCTGCCATCTGTTCTTCCGCAGCCAGGACACCACAGAGGGCCTAACACAGCAATGGCAGACCCACACAGAGTAATGAGACGCCAGAAATTCTTTATTTTATTCAAGAATTTCACCCTACAAAGAAGGAAACAGAATGATGTTAAACGAGTAAATAAATCAAGTTTTCGTTTTCATTGCAGAGCTGCTGTGGCATTGTTCCTAAGTGTTAGTGTGTCACAGCTCTGTAACCGACAAAAGCTTTGTTTACAGTGCTTTGGCGTAGATGGTAGGTGTTCCAGAGATTTAGTGCTGCATTAGAATGTAATAAGCCCTAATTCGTTTCATGCTCCAATATCAGACCTTTACACTTTGCCCCCTAATCCAGATCTGTCACAGTTCCACTTCAAAGCCAACTAACCCCACTTGGAATCTACTGACATATAAAGCGTGGCACATTAACCTCGCATACACTATGCGGTGTGTGTGAGAAAAGTGCTGGCATGTTTATTTGTAGTTGCCCCAGCGTTAATCCCATAGGCTTGCTTATCCTCAAAATGAGCATCATGTTATATTGTGCATCTTTTAATGCTGGGATACCTGCATAAACCCACCACTTCTCCTCCTCCATGTTTCCTCTCATTTCCATCCCTTCCAGTTAATTTTCACTCCTGCTGTTTGCATCTTAATGCAGGTTGTTTAATGAAGTAGCAGAAATGAGTGCTTTCGCTAAGGGATTGTTTACGGTACATTCCCACTGCATGGAGGTGATTAAGTTGTGTGAAACTCCACGGTGTTTGCAAAAGAAAAAAGAGGAACCTACAAATTATCCTCCAGTTTAAAAATAATAATAATAATAATAATAATAATAATAAAAATAAAAGAGAAGAGTGTTGCCTGAACTGTGACATAATATCTGCATTTCTTTAAATGATGGTTTTACAATAAGGTGTCCCTGTTGAAGAGCTGCAGCACAGCATGACTTTGACTGGCCCCTGTGGAGGTGACTGCCCGTGCCCTGACCACAGCAGACAACAAACAGAACTCAGCCCGTGGAGGCCGCTCAGATTTATAAACATACAGCTCACAACAGTGAAGAGATGTCCAAGAACACACATGCACAAAGCAGACGAGGCTTCTTCAAGGCTGTATGCTCCACTGGGAATTGACCCCAGCTCAGTAACATTTCCCTGCCTTCAGCACTACTGTCCATTTCTTCTGTAGTCATAACACTGATCCAGGCTAGGACCTGGTTGAGCCAGCTCAATGGGAAATGGGACAAAATGACATCATATTTAATGAGGGACCCCAATGTCTGTGATAGCAAACCTGCCCCTGGTTAAAAAAACAAGGTTATTAAGATGGTCGTAGCTGATTCTGTGCCATTTTCCTCCTTCTGCACTTTTGGGGTTATCTTATTCATAACAAAATGTATAAGAGGATTTTGGTTTGACATCTTACAGCTAGTTCCCTTAAATTACCCCTTACCCTCCCAGAATTTCCACCCGGCAGGCTAGTCTCATTGCCCCTACGGTTGATTGCAGGGTTGTGGCAAGAGCTGTTAGAGCAGTGGCGGTTGCTTGCTGGGGACCATGGAGTCCAATGAGATTCTGCTGCAGGCCTCCAGAGCTGCCCCAGTATTGCTTTGATATTCATCTCACACCAAGAGGAGAAAATGCAAAAGGGGAAAGGAGCAGCACAGGCTTGGAAATGGCAAACCAGGCTAAAGAACGGGAGGGAGGCAAGGAAAGAGAAAGGGCTGAGGGATGGAGGCACAGAGTATAAATCAAAAACAGACTATGTGTTTCACTGTTTGGTTTGTCATGGGAGCCTAGCTGCACCAAATCCCATTCCTGCCATTTTGTGTGATTTTTCTCCCCTCCCTTCCAACTCTTCTCAAATGCATGCTTTTGTTTTGCCCAGCTCTTAGTCCAGGGGTAGGCAGTGAGATTCCTGCACAGTGGGGTCCTTATAACTGGGAGCCATGCCTCTTGTTCTCACCTCTTCCCCCAACTTCCTCACCTTTTCATTTTTCCCCATTGATATCCTATCTCTATTCCCTCTCTGAACATATGGACTGGTTTTTAAGAGAGAGCTCAGTCCACATCAAAGACACAGGCTGAGCAGGTCAATTTGTTGCTCCTTTCCCCGACTCTTCCCCTCCACTAGCCACAGTGGACCTTCCCTGCACTGCAACCATTTACCCAGAATGCTTCATTGCTCAAGCATTTCTGCTCAGCGCATATACTGAGCCACGTGTTGTGTCTGTTCTCCACACAGAGCAGATGTAGTTCACTCCAGACCTCTGGATTTCTCTGTAGCCACATCCCTCTAAGATCATGTAAGGCTAAGCAAATGAGCATGTGTGATAGCTAACAGTCTCCCTATCAAAAGTAAACTTTATCACACAGTAATAAGAAAAAAAAACAGATGGATAGAGGAAGAAGAGAAGCAATGAAAAATCAAATAGAAAAAAAAAACCAATATATAAATCCAAATCTAAGCAGAACAGGCCTTGGCTCCAGATGTGAATCTCTCTTAATATTGATCTTATGGAAAGCTAGTCTCCTACATCCCCAGGGCTGCACAAAGTGACACACAAAGCACCTCTCTAAAGCCAATAAACCAGCTTGTACAATTATTTAGATAAAGAGGGTAACAACAGCAGTATATGCCTCACAAACCAGCACCTCCTCCTTGGCTCTCATCCTCCTTCAACAACTCTCGCTCCTCCTTTTCCTTTTTCTTTTTCTTATCCAGCAATAGGATGAAGAAATGCGAAAAGAGTGTGAGTGTGAGTGTGTGTGTGTGAGTGTGTGTGTGTGTGTGTGTGGAGGGGGCAAATGTGTAATTAGCCACACATTTCTGAATCCTCCTTAATGTTCATTACTGAAACCAGGGGCAATTACAAGTTCAAAGAGGTTTAGGGCACCCGCAGCCTGCATAATCAGTCACAAATTAGGCACCGCTCATTTGTCATAGCACAGCATGCACACTTGTACATGCACACAGAAACACACATGCATGCATATTGTCAGAGTTGAGTCATAGATAGGCTGACAGGCATCAATTT
>JAMQGT020002954.1:0-65197 GCA_024447675.2 Pterophyllum scalare | reverse complement strand
CACAAAAGTGAGTCCACCCCGCACATTTCTGCAGATATTTAAGTATATCTTTTCATGGGACAACACTGACAAAATGACACTTTGACACAATGAAAAGTAGTCTGTGTGCAGCTTATATAACAGTGTAAATTTATTCTTCCCTCAAAATAACTCAATATACAGCCATTAATGTCTAAACCATCAGCAACAAAAGTGAGTACAACCCTTAGTGAAAGTTCCTGAAGTGTCAATATTTTGTGTGGCCACCATTATTTTCCAGAACTGCCTTAACTCTCCTGGGCATGGAGTTCACCAGAGCTTCACAGGTTGCCACTGGAATGCTTTTCCACTCCTCCATGATGACATCACGGAGCTGGCGGATATTCGAGACTTTGCGCTCCTCCACCTTCCGCTTGAGGATGCCTCAAAGATGTTCTTTTGGGTTTAGGTCTGGAGACATGCTTGGCCAGTCCATCACCTTTCCCCTCAGCCTCTTCAATAAAGCAGTGGTTGTCTTAGAGGTGTGTTTGGGGTCATTATCATGCTGGAACACTGACCTGCGACCCAGTTTCCGGAGGGAGGGGATCATGCTCTGCTTCATTATCTCACAGTACATATTGGAGTTCATGTGTCCCTCAATGAAATGTAACTCCCCAACACCTGCTGCACTCATGCAGCCCCAGACCATGGCATTCCCACCACCATGCTTGACTGTAGGCATGACACACTTATCTTTGTACTCCTCACCTGATCGCCGCCACACATGCTTGAGACCATCTGAACCAAACAAATGAATCTTGGTCTCATCAGACCATAGGACATGTTTCCAGTAATCCATGTCCTTTGTTGACATGTCTTCAGCAAACTGTTTGCGGGCTTTCTTGTGTACAGCCATGCAGACCAATTTGATGTAGTGTGCAGTGTATGGTCTGAGCACTGACAGGCTGACCCCACCTCTTCAATCTCTGCAGCAATGCTGACAGCACTCCTGCGTCTATCTTTCAGAGACAGCATTTGGATGTGACGCTGAGCACGTGCACTCAGCTTCTTTGGACGACCAACGCGAGGTCTGTTCTGAGTGGACCCTGCTCTTTTAAAATGCTGGATGATTTTGGCCACTGTGCTGCAGCTCAGTTTCAGGGTGTTGGTAATCTTCATGTAGCGCAACAATTCGTCTTTTAAGATCCTCAGAGAGTTCTTTGCCATGAGGTGCCATGTTGGAGCTTTCAGTGACCAGTATGACAGAGTGTGAGAGCTGTACTACAAAACTGAACACACCTGCTCCCTGTGCACACCTGAGACCTAGTAACACTAACGAGTCACATGACATTTTGGATGGGAAATGATAAGCAGTGCTCAATTTGGTAATTTACGGGTGTAGTCTCTTAGGGGTGTACTCACTTTTGTTGCCGCTGGTTTAGACATTAGTTGCTGTATATTGAGTTATTTTGAGGGAAGAATAAATTTACACTGTTATATAAGCTGCACACAGACTACTTTTCATTGTGTCAAAGTGTCATTTGGTCAGTGTTGTCCCATGAAAAGATATACTTAAATATCTGCAGAAATGTGAGGGGTGTACTCACTTTTGTGACACACTCTAACTGAGTGTAAATGACTGAAAGCAGTTTGCCTGGATCTGTGTGCATCCCAACTCACTAATGGATAGATTATAGACAAATTTACTTGGTTAATCTGCACACAAAATAAACTCAAAATAAGCAAAACAAAAACTGACCATATATAGTGCAGATTAAAAGCTTTTAAAAGGCACCAACACCACAACCACCAGCATCTAATGCAATGACTCAAACTAGTGAAGGGGAAGCCTTGCAGAGGCTATAAGGTTTTGGAACTTTCTTGTTGGCTTCATTTTTCAACTCAGGAGGTTGCAGGTTGCCTAACATCTAGATACAAAAGTTGCTTTAATTCCTAGTAGTAAAGTGAATAAAGCAGCATGATTCCTTTAAATCCTTTTTTTTTTTTTTTTTTACACTAGATAATCTCTAACCTATTTGATTGCAGGTGGCTGAGATGTACTCTAAGGTGTGTAAACCAGGAAAGAAGAAGAGAGCTGTGCCAGGGTCTCCCCCAGCCAACCCCGGCTTCCGGACCTTGGGTCGAGGTGACCGGGACCGAGACAGGGATGGGGGATTTAGTGTAGTGGTCAAACCCCAGACGTGGGCCCCTCAGGAGGGCAAAGCCGTTGGTGGGCCTCTCGACGACCACTGCTACGAGTCCATTGGGACAGAGGAGTGTGATCTGGCCTATGAGAACATAGAGGGCGGAGGTGCATGGAAGCGAGAGACCCCCTAACATGTGTGCCACCCTGCGGCCAAGGAGGAAGAAAGCCCAGCAGCCCTTGCAGCAGCAGCAGCCCCCTCCGCCGCCACCAACGCAGCAGACCCCCAAGTTACAGCACCTGCCTGCCAAAGCCCTTCTGCTGCCGGGGGAGAACCTGTACGAGAGCATCGGCGACCTGAAGCAGGGCTCTGCCACCTCCAGCACCACCACCATCTTCACCTTCAACGATGGCATGGAGATGTATGTAACAGGGCTCTGAGGTGGCAGCTGCACTGTGACCCCTTATCCTTCCAACACAAGGAGCTGAGCTAACGCCACAAGGAGTGACGGCTGAGCCCCTGTCATGCTCACCCACACATACTGTTTACATTCAAGTCATAACATCAAGCCTTTCAGAGGCTCCAGAGGCCTTGAGGTAGTAATGTTGCTCTGTTATGACCTGGACTGAATAAAAAGTCCAATTTATTATCCTTATAAGGAATCCAAAGGTAGTGAAAAACAAATGAGCACAAAACCATTGCAGAGCAATCTGTAGGTAACAGTAGCACTTCTATTTTACTGATACATATGTGCAAAGCACAATAAAGTGAAAAGCCTAAATTCTTCCTCAATTCTAGCGGGTAAAAAGAGTCATATATGTGGTCCGACTAGGACTCCTATTTGGGGAAAAAGGCACAGCATTGTGTGAAATATTTTGGTAGCACTTAGTCTGTTGTGAACAGACCTTCCCTGTAGTTGGTCAAGATGTGATTCAGGACAGAATTTAAATGATATAAATGAACGGATTACTAATCAAAATACTTGAAAGCTCAGGGACCAAGAGAAACAATTATGAGAGTATTATAAATTAAATAAAAAAATTGCACACAGTTTGCATTCCTCCTAAAAGCTTTGACTAATTTCGACCATTTTCACATTTGAAGAGCCGACCAGATTCTTCCCCTCTGTCATGCTTTGTTTCATCATCCATGGACTGAACACTGTCTCCACTGCCGTCTGTAAATGAAGTGTTTTACTTTGTTGATCCTGTTTCTGCACTTTGCCTGCTACAAGTTGCATGCTAAAAAAAAAGGTGAAAAAACCCCAACAAAAAACAAAAAAAAAATCAAGCACTGTCATGTGGTACCTCTATATGAATGTTTTTTTTTTCTATTGTCGTTGGTTGTTTATTTTATTTTTTTTTAAAGTGTGTTGCTTTATTTCTCTGTAGCGCTCAAAGCCAGTTAGATTAAGGATGTCTTTGGCTCAGTGGGAGGGATTATTTTTCTCTCCTGCACCTGCAAGAAACACAGTACAGGTGTAACAAGACTGAGGAGAATTGCTTAAGTCCTAAAGATGGAGACAGTCCACTCAACCCCACCCCCCACACTTGCGTGCACACACACACACACACACACACTCCTCCCGTCTGCTCAGTCCTCACTCATGTCTGTGGACTGTTCATCTACATAGTCCCTGCCTCGTGATCATATGAATCTACTTGGGTTTCATCATAGTGCAGTATGGAAAGCTCTAGTAGAACTGATGTGTATTAGCAAAACGTCATGTCTCATCATCACCCCATCAACTCTCTCTCTCTCTCTCTCTCTCTCTCTCTCTGTCTCTCTGTTATCAGTGTTAAAAATATTGCAGCAATGTGAAGCAAATGGTTGGCTAAGCAGCCAAGCATCACCCCGAGGACACCACACAGAAATTGCATACAAAGCCTGGACAATAACGACAATTTCATTTGACCAAATATCCCCAGCAAACAATGTGATTATACTGTATGTTGATGCAATGTGTATGTACATGACTAAAGAGAAAGAATAATAAATATATCATCAGTGTCAAGAAATCTATCTTTTTCTATTATGTTCAGATGTGTTTTTGGAATGACTTATCTTGTGACACAAACTGCAAAAACAGCTGCAATGTAAATTTCAGTGTATTCTGTTTGTTGTTTTTCAAACCCGTGGAGCTACGGTATGTTCTTGGAAAGCCCTGCTAAGTTAAATGTGGCAGCTAATGTTGTGTGTTTGCTATTCAGACTACAGGGTCTTGTACTCAAAAGCGTGTAATTAAGTGCTAAGTGCAAAAGATTGTAATGTTTTATATCAAGATTACTATTCATGAAATGTCAGTCAAGTTTATACTTTTGTAATAAAGTGGCACTTTGAAAAAAAACAAACACTTTATCTCATAGTCTCGGTTATTAAAACGGACAGAAAGCAGAATTTGCCAAGCGCTGATGATGATGGATTCTGCTAACAGTTGCCATCTTGTGATCTTAAAAGCTGCCTGTAGATTCAAGTATTTAGTCCTATAAAAGGAAAGAAAAATATCTCCATAAATACATCTCAATAAGTTTAATGGTCTTTTAGGGAAATTATTTATAAATGCATAATATTTTCACACTTTCATTTAAATCTAAATCCTCATTTTGTCCTTTGCTTCTTTTGTGCACAACCTTACAAACCTCACTGAGGAGCATGTATTTGCATGTGTGTGAGTAGCATTCCCATGTATGCATGTCTGTGTGCACGTGCACATGTGCTGGAGTAGCAGGGTCTGCGTCTGAGTGGCTGTAAAGTGCTGGGGAGGGAGGGGGAGGAAAAAAAAAATAGGTCACCCCTTAAAACAAAAAGCTTGCAGTCAACATCGCAACCGTCTGCTGATTTTTCATTGGCCGGCTTGTCTCCATGGTAACAGGTTAACCTTGAGGCAGTAGTCACATGGCTGAGCGAGTCTTCTGCTGTCTTGGAGAATACAGCGTGCGTCGTATGACATCCGTGATCACAGTGTCACCCACTCGGCGAGGAGCTATCACAGGGGAGGGACAACCAAAACAGCCCAAAACAAACGAGTAGGAGATTCTGTAGGTGTGAAGATGATACAACGTTCACAGCTTATGGGATGTGATAATCTCGCTGTGAGGAGCATGAATGACTGAATAAACATGAATGAATGAGGCTGTCAGATGCAGTCAAAGTGCATGACAGTGAAAAGGCAGAGGATCAGAGAGGGACAGAGGAGAGATAACACTGATCACAAGGTCACAAACTGGCTGGGGAGACATGTTTTCTCCAAAACAAAATCAAGAGGCATGAACACAGAAAAAAGGTGATTTTTTTTTACTGCTCATTTTGTAGCCCTGAAACATTATTATTATCTACATGTTTACAAGTGAGCATTAACACACCACATTCAACACCGCATCAGTCAGTTAAACTGAGAAGCACAAGAATGTTTCCAGCTGTTCATATCAAACCTCTAACTCTTCGGACTCTTCAGGTGAGTCTGTGTGCAATCCCTGTGCTGTAAAATCACCCCTTTCTCAAAGATAATAAACACACTATAAATCATACTGGAAGAATCTTAATGTGAGCTATACTGACCCCTCCAGGCTCTAAAGTGCATCGCAGAAGGGAGCCGGGCGGCCTGTGTGTGAACCCTGAGAGTCAGAGGAGCTTTTAAAGCCTGAGCATGTGACCGTCCGTGACCTGGCAACTCACAGACACGAAATGTCAAACTCCAGCAGTAACTTCAAGTAGTGGCTCTGAGAACTGAAAACTGAATCCATATCAAAATCTCTTTTTTTTGTATACCCTGAACACTGGATTTGTATTTTTCAAATTTTATTCTTTACTTCATTGTGTCCACAGTGACTAAATCCCTCCTTCCTTATATATGCTTACTATAAATTTATGACAGCTACTGTACTTTAGATGTAAGTTCATCCCATTTCATATGTAAAAATCCTTTAAGAGCAGCATAAAGTGTGATAGTTCATTGAATATTTTTTTGTTGCACCAGCTGTTCATGAACTCAGATTTGCTTAGTTTGTGACTCTCATGTATTAGCATTAAATCTGATCATCTGGATCTGATTTCTAAGACACTATAAATCCAGTAAAGATTTTAAAAAACATCTGGGTTAAAAAAAAAAGAAAGAAGAAAGTTCAATTGCCTGACTTTTCCCTAATGTTTTTTTTTTTTTTTCCAATTTTTCATTCAATTCAATTCACATTCATTTATACTGCACTAATTCACATCAATAATATACTGTGAGGGACCCTATAGTATCCTGGAGAAGGCAACCCCCTGTGAGCGAACACTTGGCGACAGTGGAAAGAAAGAACTCCCTTTTAATAGGAAGAAACCTCCAGCAGAACCAGGCTCAGGGAGAGGCAGCCATCTGCCGCAACCAGTTTTGTGTGTGTGTGTGTGGTGGTGGTGGTATTTTCATGCAATAAAATACATCATTATTTTGCTTGTGTTGTAGGAAAAAACACAATTTTTAGCATGGCAGAATTTAGATGAATGGTTTTGTGTGTGTGTGTGTGTGCAATAGATAGAAGCAAATATAGTTCAAATTTAGTTTTAAGAAATTTGTGGCAACACGGCAGTGTGGTGTTTAGCACTGTCACCTCACAGGAAAAAAGGTCCTGGGTTCAAATCCACCAGCCAGCTGGAGACCCTCCAGAATCTGCATGGGGTCTCTTCATCACTTCCTCCCACAAACCAAAGACATGCAGGTTAGGTAATTCTACATTGGCTGTAGGTGTGAATGGTTATCTGTCTCTCTTAGCCCTGTGAAAGACTAGTGACCTGTACAGGGTGTACCCCACAACAGGCTCCAGCCCCACCATGACCGTGAACTGGATAAGTCTATGAAAATGGAAAAATCAATTGCTTAGCTCTGTGCAAGTATAACAGTAATACATGAGATTATTCTGTATTTATGCCATTACTTATAGTTCATTCTGATATTCTCAGTTCCTTTATTGCCATGATTATGTAGTTTTCCTGTTTCATATTTCTCTCTTAGTGCTGTTTTTACCATCCAAGTATTCTTGGATGTTTTGTTAATCCACCTGCATCTGCTTGAAAGCAGGCCAATTCAATTCCATTTTATTCATATAGATCCAAATCACAACTAGCAGTTGCTGCAATGTATTTTATATTGTAAGGTAAAGACCCTACAATAATACACAAGAAACCCAACAATCAAAACAACCCCCTATGATAATAGGAAGGAACCTCCAGCAGAATTAGGCTCAGGGAGTGGCAGCCATTTTCCATTACCAGGTAGGGGTGAGGGGAGGGAGACAGCACAAAAGACATGATGTCCAATCCCATTTTTTTTAAATGTGCTATATAAATACAAGTGACTTGACTACTAAGTGTACATTTACATGTTCCCAATTTGAAACAGGCTGCACCACACTAATATTTCTACCAAGCAAATCCCAAATATCACTACTACATAGCTACCTGATCCAAAACCTGATTAATATTAGCTTGGAAAAATGAGCCATTTAGATAAGCGTAAAACAGTTCATGGTTTTAGTTGTCCGCTATGAAAATGTTGAATTAGAAATTGTGCTCAGTCAATGGTTAAGCTAATGACATATAGTGGTGGTAGGGCACATGTAACCAGAAGTTTCAAACTTATTCTTAACTGTGAGAAACATGTTCATACTTAAAAACACAAATTTCTCCATGCACGCATATAAATGGAGCAAAATCAGACCAATGTTTAGAAAGGGCTGGTTTTATCCATAGAGATCAGTCCATTGGTGACTTCAAGAATCAGACAACTACCTTAAAAATTGTCTATTGTACTGTTCACCCCAAATAAGAAGCTCCTCTAACTTTTTATCTAGCATCTAGAGGTTGAAATTTATGATTTTTTAAGTGAAATGTCAGAATAACTATTAGATGAATTATATGCAGACATTAATGACCAATGACGAGGAAGCAACACTGACAATCCCATCCAAGGGAATCACCGGCGAGACAACCATTTACAACAACAGCCAGGCTAGAATCACCCAGAAGCTGGAGGAAAGCCCACATATGCACAGGGAGAGAGCCATAACTAGCATCATAAATTGAGCCAAGAAACTTCTTGCTATTGGTGATCCCTTCATTTTTATTCTACTAATATCGTATCTGAAAGTTTCTTTGGTTTGGTTACATGTAAAGCTGAGACTATGAATAAGGCAAATATTACCTGCTACTGTGGGCATGTTTCCATACTAATGTGGCCTCACAGCGCTGCTATTTTAAACAGAAACTCCCTGTTTGCATGGTAGAGTTACACATTACTCTAGTCAGAATGATCCAAACCATCCCCTATGTTTTAATGGTGCAACCAAATTTAGTAAATTACTGTTTGAAGCTAGGATTTAAGAGCAGCTGGTGCAACACAGTCCCATTTAATAACATTATTGCATTATTGCTTTATTGCACCTCAAAGGTAATGGCACTGTTTTACTGTTCTGTATTAAAATATTAAAGATGAATAGTTGAGCAGAGCAAAATATCCCTCATGCACAAAACTGGACTCAAACTCATCATCTGCAGAAGAGTAAAAAAATAATTTACAGTACACAATAGTGAATATAACAACATTTTTTTGCTAGTCTACACCTGAAGAGGAGGATACACAGCAGTTTTCAAGTATTTTGCGTTTTCTTTCACAGAGCCTCACAAATCTTTGAGTCAGTATGACAGCTGCTCCTGGTCCTCCCCATCACTCCAGCCGTCGGAGCCATCCGTTCCAAAGTACCGATCTCCAAAGTCCCCTAAAAAAGACACACAACAGTGCACTCAGAGAGGGGCAGAGATCACTACCTGAAGTCAGGCAAGGGAAATATGTAACAATAAAAGAAAATAAGAAGTAATGAAAAACACAGCATGAAGAAACAGTAAAACCAATTAGCTGTGAAGGTTGGATGATTAGAAAAAATCTACAGTGAATTTCAGCTTTTGAAATAGATATATATATATTTTTTATTATTATTATTATTTATTTTTTTACAAGATATGGCTCAACAACATCAAGATATTTCGCTACTGGTATTTTCCAAGGATGTTCTACTGATGTCCACTTTATAATGAGACTTAACTCACTTCATTCCTGCTCACATCTAAATGATGTGCTCTCTTACTGTGATACAATGAAGAATTTCAGGTCAAAAATCTGTGCTTCTATAGATATTTTGAAAGTGTTATCAGTCAGATAAATAACAAATCTTACTACAATACACAAATTCTATATCTGTCTGTATGTTGGTTTCTTTGTCCACAAACCCTTCCTAGACCATCAGGAGTTGAGCAACCAAACTTGGCATGCAGGTACATCTTAGGTTCTTGTAAACATTGGGTATTATGACATCGTCATGTTGTCTAGCAACCACCTGGCAATGGTCTAAAGTGATCTGTTTTATTGCACTTATACACCTATTTCACCTTATGAAAGCATCCTATTGTTTGAATTTGATGACAAAAATATCTAATTTATATCCACAAAAGTTGAATTATGCATGACATATCATGATACTATCACGTTGCCTAGCAACCACCTTCCCACGGGCTAAAATGACCCATTTTTAGCATATAAACAACATCTACCACTCCTATTTTCTCACTGTGATTAAGTGTATCAGTTTGCCAACAGCACAAACAGGTCAAACAATACTGTAGCAGGGGCATGTACTAATCATATAAATACATATGAAACTGTTCTGTTTTATCTTGTATTATGCAGCCCCAAGCTTAGCTTCTCTCAAACTATAAGCATCTGACCCACAGGAGTTCTTGATAAGTCTGAGTCGGTAGGTAGAATTTTATGTTCCAGCTGCAGATTTGGTTGAATGTTCACAACTACCAGCCTGCACAAGACTGTCTGACTTGAATTTTGCACATATTTCCCTATTTTCCCAGTGATGCATTTCTGAATTTGTGCATTTCCCTCAGTGCTTGCACGTAGAATCTTGCATGGGCTTTGACCCTAGGGGCCACACGTGTTCACACATACACCTAATAGTAGTCCTCTAAATAATATTGACTGATGTCAATATTTTCCTTTTTTATTTTACAATGTAATTTCCTTCTAAAGTCCCTGAACAGATGTAGGTCTGAGATTTCTTAAACTTATTACACCTGCAGCTTTTCTTGTGGCATTACGTTTGCTTTACAAAACAGCTCCAGTATTTTCACATTTTTGTAGATGTTACAGAATCATACGTAATTACTTATGTTTGAAGAGATAAGAGTGTGCCATCTGATGTGCATGTTGTTCACTTACAATAGTGACAGAGGGAGAGGTTTGCTTCAAATCTAACATGACACAATCACATTATTACAAATTGCTGGTACAAGAAATGAAATCTGTCAACTACAGAAACAGATGCTTATTATCTTTTATCTGCTGCTTTTATTTGATGCATAAAGCTAAAATCATGAACCCAACGCCTGCACACTGAAGGCGGTGTTGTAAGCTAATGAAGATTTATGAACTTCCATTAAATATTTTATTTTTGCACGTCAGCTATAATTCAAAAGTTTTCTCCTGCTGAGAGACTCAAAACTGACAGAAAATACCCACTTCGGGTAAAATTTGTGCACAGTTAGGAATGCAGAACATCTGATTTTGCAAAACAGTTAGAGAAAAGATGTATTTAACTGCTTACCAATACCAGGAATTACATGTAAAAAATCATCCAGGCCCTTGTCCACAGCAGTGGTGATGATTTTGACCTTTGGGAAGGCATAGGCCACAGAGTGCACTCCGAGCTCTGCCATCAGCAGTGACACCAACATGATCTTATCCTCCTGCACCTCATGATCCTGCCCATCCACACACATCACAGCAACAACTGTCAATGACTTTTTGATCGCTATTAGAAACTCAATAAGTGGAAAGGATTCATTTGGGTTTTTCCTTGCAGGAATTATACTATTCAAACCTCACCAGAGAGAAAAAAAAACAACATCTACTCAATGACCACACAGATGGGTAATAAAACACATGTGACTGCCCGAGAGGAGAGGGCGCCTACTGTTGCTTTACTGCAGAGTAATGATGTTAATTTCCACCCACCAATAGGACTCGAACTGCCATCATGGCAGCAGCGCCGGTAGAGACTGTGCTGTCCATTAGGATGACATGATCTTCACTGATGTCTTTGGGCAGACGCAGGTAATGCAGCTGGTGAGGCCAGAGAGGAGGAGACTGGTTACCATGGTTACAAAAGCAGGAAGGGTAGTTACCACGGAGACACACATCATGTGGAAGAAAATTTAAAAAAACAAAAAAAAACAATCAAAACATTTTCATCTTTTGTTTGATGTGATTTTTGAGACACACCCAGTACTGTGTGAAATCTTGAAAGTGAAGCACACACATGATTCGATAATAAATGACTCATGTTTTGCTACCTCTGGCTCGCCTGAGTCGAGGTTGGTCTGAATGAGGATCTTGCCGATGCGGACGTCCTTGCACACGGCCCTCAGGGCGGGCTCCATGGTCTCTCCTGCTCGCAGGATCGACACACCGGTGATCTGAGGAGACGAGGCAGTGGAGCAAGTGTGATGACAGAAACCCTGAGGACATACTCGACTGGAAGCTAACAAGACCTTGTAAAACAAGAACATCACTTACCCCTTTCCCATTGTAACTGCAGCCCTCGTACTCATGGCCCTGTGGAGTCTGAACTACACACGTCTGGAAATACAGAAGAAGAGATGATGTTTTATTGAGCATACAACCTACAAGCAAAACCACTGACACAAAAATGGGGCACTAAATCTGTGCATCTGTTCATGCTTTTTTTAAAGACATTGGGTTGTGAATGTACTGTATAAGGCTCATCTGTTGCATAAACACTACATATGCACTGTATTATAGTGCTTAGATTACTTTTGTTGTAAATGAGTAACATTATGGCCAGCTCATGTACACAGCTATGCTACGGCTGGTAAGTAGCTTTGGTAAGCACAGAAGCCACGCCCACTGATGTCTGATTTTGTTTATGAAGGGTAGCCAATCAGAAGAAAGTTGGCTTAAAGGCAATGGGGGAGGAGCTGAAAATATTTGTTTCAGACATAAAACAAGTGATTGAGGAGCTGCATCCAGGAGTGCTCAGCCCCTTAAACATAAGGATTACTTTTAAACTGTAAAACTCCAAATGTCCAAGTATAAAAAAATCAGGAGCTGGTAATGAGCATAACAGGCCCACTTCAAGTTTGATCGCATTTCCATGTTCATTTTGTTACCCGAATCGTGAATCACTTAGCTGAAACTTGGAAGCGGTCTGGGTTCAGTGTGGCTTATTTTGCTGTTTTAATTGATACAGCTGATATAAAGCATGTAATGTAAAGTTCAGAGGATTTTTTTTTATTAACGCTTATGCACTGGTGTGACTACTTGAATGAATATGTGTATTGCACTGTCACACATCCAGCAGGCACATAGCAACTTTGTTGTTTTGTCTGTGTCCATGTCCATCGAGGGGTAAACTGTGCAGCTGAAAAATGAGGACAACGCGGATGTGGCAAAAACCGCAGTTCCTTTAGTGACCACTTGAGGCTGGCTCCAAAAGGAAATCAATCCCAATAGACTCCCATGTTAAAACTTTACAGCATTAAAATGTATTTTTGGCCTCTATGGATAGCTCCCCCTCTGATAACAACTTTGAGAAGGAGGAATTTTTTAGAACTTACACACCCGGATAATTGAGTTAGGGATGTGGCTGCGCTAATGGTACCTCAGTCTCATCCACAACTCTTCACTTTGCTGTGTGTACTGTTGGTGACTTTTGGAGCATTTTGATTGATAATCTGACTAATGTTATGGATTGTTGTGTGGTACAGACTATCCCAGAAATTTGTACTTCAATTTTGATGAGTGGAATTCTGGTATTTCAGTATCATTTCATTAACTGAACTAATTAGCTGGTATGAATGCAGCTCTCTAACCAAGCCTTTTGAGCCACATGTGGTAACTTCTAACAGACACACAAAAAAATTAACATGGACAAAATGCTTCAAAATACATTCTGGTTTTGTTTGACAGCTAGTCTCAAACCATGTCTATCTCCTGTACATGTTTTTTTTATTTTACACCATTTTGGTCAAAACAGTCTAAAATAACAGTGATTACAGCAGCAAGCAAGAATGAACCACAACAGCAAAGCTGCAGGCTGTGAAACCAAAGATATGAATTAAAATATGAGAAACTCTGTGGATCTGGAGGGATTCAGAGGCAGGTTATGAATCTCTGGTTTTTATTTTTTTTAATCACTATGAGCAACTCTTTTCATGTTAAAGTAATCATGTTGATAAAAAAATAAAAACCAAGTATGGCCATTCAATCCAAGTCCGCTCACCTGAGACGGTAGAAATGTTAGAGCGTGCTCTATGAGAAGTCTCATTAATCTCTTTGAGTAGAAGATAAACTCGTCTCGGCTGGTTTCTTTGTTCCTGCAGCAGGGGAAATTCAAATGTTTTAAGTTTCAGACTGTAGGACGGCAGGAAGGACATCATGATACCGCTGCTACCTGATGATGGTGTGCAGACCTCTGACCTGCGGCGTACTCTCCAGCACACTGAGCGTCTGGGGCAGTGGCTGCATCTGCTGAGCAGAGGCCAGGAGTGCCCTGTGACAAAGCGGAGGTAAATCAGATCGAAAGAGTTAAAACTTCGTTAGTCCGACACACTGTCGAAGAAAAGAGACTGAGATGGTGGAGAGTTCTCAGAAAGCAGAAGTACAGATGAGACATTGTGTGGAAGTCAGAGAGTGCACAGTCTGGATATAAAATTTCCAATTAAAATAAGTGGACCAAAGTCAGAGAAGTCAAAATATGTATCGGCATACCTGACACTGAGCTCACGCTGCATAAAGGGAGGACAAAGAAAAATTATAAATGAAAATAATAGGAGAGAAAAAAGAATGTTTCAAAAGATAAGGCTGCTTTTCCTAGTGTTAAGAAATCTTGCACCATCTTACCCGGAACTCCAGAATTGTTCTAGTTTTGTATCTGATGTTGTTATTTCTGTTTTACTTCATGTTAAAGTACATTTGCTAGTCTGAGTGCACTTACTGTAGTTTTCATTATTTGTTTTAGTTTCTTTTTTTTTTTTATAATTTGATTTAAGAAGTTCAGAATAAATATTACAATATAAACACAACATTCCGTGCAGGCAAAACTCAAAACTTTGACTCACTGATACATGAGTTTCAGTAAACATTTCACCAGTGCTTCCTCATGTTTGCTACAATTTGACTAAAACTAGAGACATTTCCTGTGGCTTTTACATCTACTACATTTTGGTAAAACTTAATAATAATAATAATAATATGGCCCACGACAAAGGCCGTAAGCACCCTGTAATAACACTTCATTTCAGGGACTAAGGCTGTAAGTTCCTGTTACAGGGTACTTACGGCCTTAGTCCGGGAAATTACACAGAACGTAAATTTACTTAAAATATTTGTAAGTTAGGTTAAGCCACTACATAATATGACCTGTGCCCCGAAAATACAGCATATTTACAATTTTGGATTGAGGAAACGTTGCTGGTTTTTTGGCTAAATTACCTGGAAATTATATAGAACTTAAATTTACTTACAGGGTACATCCCTGTGAAATATGTGTACTTACACGTAATTACAGGGTACTTACGGACTTTGTTACCATATGTAAACCACTACACTATGGAACCACTTTTGCTAATAATACACTACTGTGCAAATGTTTTAAGTCACCCCTCATTTCTTTATATTTTGGTTTCAAGGAGCCAGACTCGCTTGTACTCTTTAAAGTGCTGTTGAGCAATAGTTCTCCAGGTTTTCTGAAGGTGTTTCTATGTTTTTCTTTGGACACTGGGGTGTTGAAGCTTAGTAGGTAGGGCAGGTCACCTACTAATCAGAAGGTTGGTGGTTCGATTCCTGGCTACTCCAACAAAGCAAGACACTGACCCCCCAAGTTGCTCTCCAATGCAACCGTCAGAGTATGAATGTGTGTGAATGTTGGATAGAAAGCACTTAGCTTTAGAAAGAAGTGCTTGTATGAATGGTTGTGAATTGGTGAATGAGGTATGTTGTATGAAGCGCTTTGAGTGCTCAGAGCAGAGTAGAAAAGTGCTATATAAGTAAACCAGTCCATTTACATTGGCTGCTTTTTCACTCATTTTCAGTCCAGTTCTTGTACCTTTCTCATAGATTTTTTTTGTTTGTTCATTAAGCTACTTAACACTGATCTGTGAATCATTCAAGCATAAAAAGACACCTAATTCAAGGGATGAACCAGTGTTGTGTCCACATATAATAGATAACTTAGCAAATAACCAATTTTAAATTGTATCACTGGGCACATAGTTAGCATTATTTTTTATTTTGTTAGTAGCCTGTTGCTAAAGCACATTATTTGTTCCCATTTCTTTAATTGAATCTATGAAAAATGCCAAAGATAACACAGTTCGACAGGATTGAAATATTATTTTTGCATCAACAAGGTGATTCCCAAAGAGCCAATAACAAAAAACTTGGTATTTCTCAGCATGGCCCTTAAAAAACTGAGGAAACTGGACAAATGGTGGACAAAAGAGGTGACGGGCCTAAAAATCTATCCACTGCAGTAGAACAGTATCTGAAACAAGTAGAAAAGACTGAGCTTTGCCAAATTACACAAAAACTGGATTGAAAATCAGTGGCAACAGGTCTTATGGAGCGATAAAACCAAATTTGAAAACTTTGTTTCAAAATGCCATTAATATATATACAGAAGAACTCAGGAGAGTGGTGCAACAGTGAGTGTCTACCGCCATCTGTAAAACATGGTGGAGGCTCCGTCATGGTTTGGCATTTCAGCCAGTGCCAGTTGTTAATCTTGTCAAAATAGTAAAAATTATGGATGCAGAAAAGTACCATCAGATGTTAATCCACCATGACGGGCCTAAAAATACATAAGGAAAGCAACAGCTTCATTTTTTCAGCAATGATTCCAAACACACTGCCAGTGCAGTAAAAGCATGCCTGAATAGAAAACCACACTGTGGAACACTGTAAGTCATGGATTGGCCTCCCCAGAGCCTGGATCTCAACATTATTGAGGCAGTGTGGGATCATCTCAACAGAGAACGGACCAACAAAAACAGCCAACATTCAAAGAAGAGCTTTGAATGAATGTCCTTCAAGAAGCCTGGAGAACTATTCCTGAAGACTACTTAAAGAAATTACAAGAAAACTGCCTAATAGAGTTCAGGCTGTGTTGAAGATTAAGGTGGTCATACCAAATATTGACTTTCAAGCTCATTAGAATTGTAAACTCTGTTTCTGCCTTATATCCTGTATTTCTATGTATGCTTGCACATTTCAATACATCTCTGCACCTATTCCTCATTTTCCTAGAAAACTATAAAGAAATGAGCGGTGGCTCAAGACTTTTGGGCAGTACTGTAAGATTTTAGTTAGTTTTCTTTTTTCTTTGTATTTCTTTGTATTTTAGTTAACTAAAATCTATTTTCATGTTTGCTGACAAGATTTTTCAAAGTGACAGGGTTACAAAATGTGACAGTTTGCCTGATGTATTTTTCTTTTGAGAATCATTTATCCCACAAAGAATTGGGAGTCTGCATGTTTCAGCTTTCAGACACATGGTGGCACCATGCTCTCAAGTACACAGAGTGCTTTGGTGACTCACCTCCTCCAGCTGGCTGTGAACATGCTGGACAATCAGATCAATGGCCACCATATTCCCACCACCTTGGAGGCAACAAAAAGCACAGAGCAGCCAGAGTGAACAATATGTCCAAATGTTTTAGTTTAGGTGGTCTCTGGGAATAATGATGCCTGCTTGGCTCACCTCTTGGTACAACAATATCTGCCAGCCTCATGGTTGGCTCGATGTACTGCTCAAAGGCTGGCTTCACAAACTTGTTGTATTGCTTGATTACGCCCTCAATGTCCCGTCCACGTTCTGTGATGTCCCTGCGGAGCCGACGGACGAGCCGAATGTCTGAGTCTGTGTCCACAAAGATTTTCATATCCAGGAGCTGCAGGTGGGGAGAGCAAACACACCCGAACGATTCAATAATGCTCACTTCAGTAAAGCAGCTGCACAAACAATACCTGGTGATGAATAGTCTACTTCACTCAAGAATTCTTCAAAAGAAAGGAAATCAAAGAACGCGCTGACTTACCTGAAGAAGCTCTTTGTCTGCAAACGACATAATTCCTTCAAAAATGATTACACTGGCACCGTACACATTTTTCTGCAAAAAGAGGATGGACAACCGAGTCTTTAAAGAAGAAAGCTGCACCATGAACAGTCGTTTCAGCTTTTATAAGATTAAGGCTGCAGTGTGCAACTTTGACAAACGGATTTTAAAAATGAACATTTAAGTTGAAAATATTTTCAGCTCTGAATGCTGCTGTTTTACTGCTGCCATTCTTCTTTCTGGTCTGATCATCAACACTGAGCTGTGTTAACACTACAAGCAATAAAACCAAACTCACCCAGTCTTTCTGTCGCCCGTGTGTGGTGAAATCATACACTGGGATCTTCACACTCTTGCCCTGCTTCAGTTTTCGCAGGGTGGAAACCAGCAGCTCAAAGTCAAATGCTCCCGGATGGTCAAAGTTGTAGTCGTTCTTTGCTGCCAGGGCCTGCTCCTCAGGGGATAAAACCTAAAGGACACAGCGTAACGCTGAAATTCAGAGGATGTTCCTGATGAAGCATGTTTAAAGATTTTAGAGGAAGATTCTTTTTATCATTTAGATAAGCTTAACACCATTGCTATGTCTGTGAAACGTCAACCTCCGTGGCTATAAATGAAGCCACATGATAGTACTATAAACTGTAGTCCCTCTAATGACCACTTGAGGCTCTGAAAGTGAGTCAAATACTCCTAGATGCCAAATTTAAAATGCACAACTTGAAATAATGCTTACACCCTGGTACAAAACACAGTTTTTGTGACTTAAGCTAATTTACTCATTCATGACAACTATACTGAGAGTGAATTTTTCAAAAAACTGACCCATTTATCATTTATTAAGGCCTAAAGTTAGGGGTGTGGCCACTTTGAGTGACTGGTGTGTACTGACAGAGGTGGCTATAGCTGCTACCTGTCTGCAAGGCATCGCCTCAGTTTATTTCAGTCACTAAACTGGACCTCTCAATCATATTGATGCTTTTGTATTAATGCAATTATAACACTAACTGTGCACTTAATTCAAATGATAGATCTTTTTCCAGTGAATATTATAGAACTGATCAGTTGATATATGTGTCTCTGGATGCAGATAGAGTTTATAGATGCATCTCCCCAGTTTCTCACCCAACTGGGTGGGACTGGGGAAGCAGGAAGAACATTTAATGCTCAATGTTCTTCCTGACGCAACTCCCCTTCACCCCTTGAGCGACTGTGGCTCAGGAGGTAGAGCGGATCATCTACCAGGTTGGTGGTTCGATCTCCTGGCTCCTCTAGTCTGCATGCTGAAATATCTCCAGGCAGGATACTTAACCCCAAGTTACCCCCCGATGAATCCATCATTTAATTTGCACACCAACCAAAATATAAAATCCACAAACATGCTCTAACTACAGTTCTTCTTTCACTGATCTTTTAAACACTACAAGGCGTCCAACCACTGTGTATCAACCAAAGATGAAACTATACTTTCACTAAATGTTCAAAGTTCTTGGCTTTCCTTCATTTTAGGACATTAAATCAGCAAATAGTACATGCTATTTATTCATAGTATGACAGCATTCATTCTTATGGGGTGTTGTTTTGAGATTGGACTTAAATATTAACAGATGTTTTACTCATTTACAAAATTAACTGAGATCAAGATTTGTTTTGCATCATGGCAGTAGTTAAACTCTTTCACTCAGAGGAATAAAAACAAACCCACAATGCACAAATATCATTGGAAATATGAGCAGATAAAGATTTAAAGTCTTATGGAGGACTGCATGTCTCTGCTCACGAGTGTGCAGCATATAGGAAAGAAGCTGGTAGGAGGAACTCTCTGTAATGGTTATTTTTTACCCGACTGATCTCAGCTAAAGAAGTTAAATATATGGGTCTATGAAAACAAACACAGATCACAGATCAGTGGATGCCTTCTAGAGGGCAGTGATGACTGTGTAACTCACAGCTGGTGAGTGCCATAGCTGTCTACAGTAATGAATCACATAGTACTGTGGTAGACAGTGTCCTGTGGTTTAAGAGTATTAACAACAGCATAAATATAGGTTCATAATCCTGTGTAGACTGTACGGTGGATTGTGTAATGATTTGTTTTGGTCTGAAAAACAAGTTGGAACTTTCCATTTTTGAACAATATCTACTGTTGAAACAAAAAATGCGATTTTGTTGCACTTTTAAATTAAGCAGTGCTCCTTTCTGAAGACTTAACGAACAGCCTAACACGTTGGTTTCCTGCTGGTGCACAGAAACTGTTATTTCTAGCAAGGAATTTATCTGTTTTTAGCGGGATTACTCAAAAAAATTATGAAACAAATTCACATGGAAATTTTACCAGTAGTGTGGCTTGGTCCAACCTAGAAATCTGGATTCGGGAGTTCTTGGAAGAAATCTTTATCGTACATATCATATGTTCACAAAAACAAATCAAATTAAAAAAGAAAAACTGTGAGCTATCCTTTTTGGATCTAGCAGCTCAATTCATAAAGGCTGTGGAGGGAATTTTGAGTCTTGGTGGAGGTATGTAGCCTTACGCTCCTCTTGTTTAGTATACTAACAAGTTCTTAGAGCGTATTTTATTTCAGGTATGGCCTAAACACAATTGTGTGACTCCATTGTTCTCTGTACTTCTTCCACTGCAGCTCCTTGCAGGTTCATTTTCACTAGCGCAGCATATGAACAGTCTGTGATTTGAAGACTGTAATTTTTAGGCAAAACCACAACCCCTTATTAGGTGAAGTGACAGGAGCACAATGATTGCTTCCAGTCTATGAAAATGCTCCTAAGATTAGCAAAACATTTCGTCCCACATATGATCATTTCCTCCTGTAACAAACCTTCAGATAATCGTGTAATAATTACCAAACAAATAAAGACAAATAAACACAAACACATGTGACTCCCACCTTGTAGAAAGAATCCATCGACAGCAGCACAACCCACGGCACATCCAGAGCCTCAATGATCTTAGTGGCCACGGTGGTCTTCCCTGAGGCGCTGCCCCCACACAACCCTGCAGATCCACACAGCATTTCAAAAACCCATTATGTGTGCTTTTTAGAGTGTGTCTAATGTTGTCTGCTCATATGCATGTGTTCTAACATTAAGATGTTTATGGGTATAATGAGAGAGAATAGGACATTAAGGACAGGTTCAGCAGCTGAAAGCTGCAACTTGGCAGTCCACAGGACTAACAACATCATCAGCGAGCATCATACCGATGACAAAGGCCTCTTTTGACTGAGCTCCGTGCTCGTCATACCAGGGAGGTCGGCCAGCGGTGTAGATGGTGCGTGTGCCTGTGCGAAGCAGAGGAGGCTCTGTTTTACTCAGCGAGGTAGCGCTCTTCCTGCGAGGGGCCCCGGCCGGGGGCAGGAGGCGGTCCTAATCGAGTCCTCTCCCGCTCCCACTGTAAAAACAGCAAACAGCAGGGCAGGTCACAGCCTGAACAAGCAATCCGTGGAAGACACACAAGAGAAATTGTCGGATCTGCTTTTCTAACCCGACAGAGTTCTTCTATCAAATGATATGCTCTGCATTCAAAGATTTTGAAAATTAAAAGTCTTACTATGCATTACAAGACATTAGGTTGAAATCTGCATGCTGCTGCAGGCATTTTAGCAGCTTTGGGGTTAATCTCAATAAACCAAGTCTAAAGTATGCGAACATGCTCACAATGATAACACTAACATGACTAATAAGTATGATATTTATTGCACTTATCATCTTAAGAGTTAGCATTTGCTAATTCATACTAAGCACAGAGGTCAGTTGAATCTTTTGGCAATGCTCTCTTTTGGCCAGAAACCACAGAACTGGACAAATAGTTTTGAAACTTTTGGTTTCAAGTTAAAATTCAGAGGAATAATTTGCTTTAATAGTTTATGACATGAAAGTGTGAATCAATTTTCATGGCATCAGATCAAATAGTAGTTGAGATTTTTGACTACAAACCAAAAATGTTCACACTAGGGGAGTTCTCATCAGAGATACTGTGAGAGACATAATTATTTGATCCTCTGCTGAATTTGTAAGTTTGCTCACTTACAAAGAAATGAACAGTCTCTAATTTTTATGGTAGCTTCATTTTAATGGAGAGAGACAGAAAAAAATCCAGACAAAAACACATTACATAGAAGTTATGAAGTAATTTGTATGTCATTGAGTGAATGGGAATATCTTTTAGAAGAATGGTGTCGCCTGTGGAGTTCAGAGACTTCAGGAATTAAAGTCAAATTGGACTGAAGCTGTTCTAGTATAGTGTGGTACCAGAATACTTTATTAAGATACAGATGTGTTGGTTTATCCTTAATTTGTCACCCTGTAAGAGTATATATGATTGAAATTTTGCACTATTGTTTTGCATTTTACAAATAAAGAAATAAACTTATGCAGACAGCAGATTCATCCATAGTGAATGCTGGTCCAGGTCCACCTAATTTTAACTTCTGACACTGCAGCCACAAAACAAAAGCTTTAAGCTGCAGTACTGGGAAAAAGAATCTGAATACTTCTATACCTCTGCCTACAGTGTGTTAATAATACTGTATGGTCCTTTTACAGGTACACTGCAGCTTAGAGAACAATGATTAAGATTAGACTCACAGCACCGTTCACTATGGAGCATACAAACGTCAGCTTAGCTTCTGCGTCACACTCTCTGAGGACACTTTTTTGGACTGCTACACTCCCACTGGCAGTAATTAGAAATTAAATCAGTACCCTGCTTGTTTTCTAGGTGATGCACTATTACAGCTCATGCATACAAAATGGGACAAATCTTGAATGGAAGTGAAGACTAATGAGTGTTTTGCATATTCAACCAATGCAGTTATAAGTCATTCATTAATAAAACACTGCAAGCAACCCAAATGAAGCCGGCTCTCACACCAAAATCCCTGCAAAGTAACCCAGATTCTGCACTTCCTCTGACCTGTCAACAACCCCTGACTACAGACTATTTATAGCACTCACATATGTATCCGCGGTGTGTCTGTGAGCTTTGTTAGGAGAAAACTGGCAGGCGCCAGTGCTGAGAGAAAACAACAGCAGAAACATTGCAGTCAGCCAAATCTTACCTGCGGTACAGACCTCAGTGACCAACAGCCAGAGATTCTGGCTCCAGTGCAGTCCAGCAGAGTCAAATCTGCTTCGGACGACAACCTGTTACCCTCCAGCTCACCCGTCACTCTGGCAACCGCACCAAAAACAACAAGAAGCGGCCCTCAAGCACTGGACGAGGCCGTGAACGTGTTAATTAGAGGTCTATTTCTAGTCTGTTTTCACTCTGCCCATTCACACATCTGTGGAGCCTTAATCATCTGAAAAATCTGCTCTTTTCTCCATGCCTTTCTTTCTCTCTCTCTCTCTGAGAGTGAGTGAGTGACGGAGTCTAAGAGGATCACTGTAACACTGACAGTAAAGAGCTGCTTGGCTGGTATTAATAGAGCCACCTGTAAATAAAAAAGAGCCCAGGACTGATGGCGTCCTTCCTCTCAGTTCACTGACCTGACACATAAAAACACTACAAAGCCAAATGGGGGATTACGGTTTATTCTAATACCTATAAAATTGTAAGAAGGTGTCCGTCACAGTCCTTACAGAGGCAGTTTGGCTGACCAACATCCCAAAAGTCAAAGATATTCAGTTTACAAAGACAGAAGACTGAAAATAGCAGCAATCCTATGTCATTGTCTCAGGGTTTGTGAGTTGCTTCAGAGTTTTTGGATTCTTGTTTTTCATTTATTATTTTCTGTTTGGCTTCACTGCTTTAATGCTCTAGATTTTTGACCATTGTTTGGTTCCTGTTCTGACTTCTTTATTATTCTTGGGTATTGTGACTCTTAGTTCTTGTATTAAGGCTTTGGTTGCTGTTGTTATTTGATCATTATTCTAGTAATGAGTTTCAGTCTTGCTGCTGTGTTTTGATTTTTATTCTTTGATTCATTCCATCGGTGTTTGCCCGTATTATAAGGTCTTTACCTTACAATATAATTGAATGTCTGTTCTGCTCCTCTGTCTGTCATCATGTCTAGTGTATTATTTTTATTTTTTAAATAATGATTTAATATATACTTTAATTTCCTTTAATTTGATATAACTGTAATTTCCCTGTACTCTAGTTAATGCCCGTGCTTTTATGATTTATAGATAAATAAATTTTACTTGGCTTATAAAGTTATTAATTATTTTATAGGCCTATTCATCATCTGTTTAGTTTAAAAATCTTATTTTTGTTCTTATTATAGCCTGAGCTGGAGACATTGCATAACTTATTTCAGCAGAATATTGTTGCCATCTTGTTTTTTCTTTTAGTCAGGTGGATCCAGTTTAATGTTTGCAGATATATCGGCTGATAGTAGCTTGTTGATCAATATTAGGAAATCTGCAAAAATTAAGCTATATTTTATAATGATCAATTTGTTTCATTAGCAGAGCAAGAGGGCTAACTAAACAAATAAACACACACACACACACACACACACAAAGATCAGGTTTGCACAAGTTTGTAATTACTGTCATGAATGTTTATGAATCCTGAGAGCAGATTTTTACTAAATGTTATTTTTAATTAGTCAGACAGTCTGTTTAAAATAATTCTATTCCTTGAGTTAAAGTATTTTTTTGAGAATACTTTGTTATGAGCATAAACCTGGAATTTAAAACAGTCAGTATTAGCTTTGGGATGGCACTAAAGCACCACATTACCTACCATATAATGGTGTAGTGTTAATGTTGTCAAGGAGGAGTGAAATCATCATATTAAAAAACTGATTTTATGTGTAAACTCTAAAATAAAGCTGAAAAAGACATAATGGAGTAAACAAAAATTTCTGTCTAGTGGCGCAGAAATAAAAAGTAGCATGACACAAAGTCTTGAAGTACAAAAAACCTCAAAACTACTTGGGCCTTTTCGTTTCAAGTATTTTATAAATGATACATCCTAACTACAATTAATAAGGAATACTCTTTTACTTAATCACTGTAATTTTATTTTTGACCCTCATTATTTATTGTAATTTCTGTCATGTTCTACCACAAAGAATAAAGAAAGAGTCTGAAGTCCAACCCACTACTAACAAGGTATACAAGAGAAAGAAAAAAAGTGGGTGTATATTATTTTGCAGATTAGGCTTCATATATGATGTCATATATTATTAATAGGCAAAAATAAGTTTAACTAAGCTCCACCTCAAACTTGTCCAACAGTAATCCACCTGTGTCAGTGAATAAAAAATAATGTATTATCTCCTTTATGTATTTTTGTAATAAAACTTTAAATGTAGTTTTTATTATTATTATTATTGCAGATTTCTTATCAGAGACTGACGCACGACTGTGTCAACATGCAGCTCACCTACTCCTGAAGCGCTCCGTGTTTCAACACATTTGATGCACCTTCTTCCACCATCATCATGCTGCTGTTCGGTTTATGAATGCGTACTAACAGAGAAAGGCTTTAACTGAATGGCGTTAAGCAGCCTGGCCTGTAAATACATCTTTGCTCTGTTTGGAGGAGGAGGAAGAGGAAGGGGCGTCAGTGTGGTTAGCGTTACGTTACAGGACGAAGACGCTGCTGCGGACTATTTAAAATTTAAAAAACTGCTTTAATTATTTGAGGATAAAGAATTCAAGCACAGGTAAAAAATACTGATAGTATCATGTACCTGTCCGAGCGGGACGTCATCATCTTACCGCACTCCACCTCCGCTGGGTTTCTGCGACCTCGGAGCCGGCAGCGGCTGGTTAAAGCCATGGATGGCTTCTTCGTAACCGTGCTGAGGGATTGTGGGTAATGTAGTATCATAGCCAGACAAGTGAAACGCACACCATTCAGACCTATCAATAGAACCTAATGACTCACCAGCAAGAAAAAGAACTAAAATTTTAATATTTTTTATTTATTAATTTTCTCACATTAAAAAACTTTCAAAGAGAAGAATGAGAGGAAGAGACAATAAGAGAGGAACAGTTAATAATTAATCACAGACAGCAATAAATTGATAAACAGATTGTCACGATGCTTTTTCATCACAGTTCATAGTCAGTCTGTAAAGATGATATCAGTTTATCGTGCAGACGGGGAATGAAAAGCTGCCAACTTCCAGTTGGCAACATTATTCTGGAGACCAGTCGCTGGATGCCTTTGTCCCACAGATTCGATTCACATTTGACGTCATATGATTATATATACTTGGACTCCACAGTGTTCTCCATCACCTAGTTAGGACATCCTTCCAAAGGACCCTGCAAAACACAGAAAGATGAACACTGGGTTTTTCAAACTTTTCATGTAAATAATAGGATGCTTTGTGTTTGTCCCTGCTGTTCATTGGAATAATACGTAAATTCTGCCACCATACTGTTCATAGGAGCTGGGCATCCAAATATAAGTCATGGAGGCTGGTGTCTATAAACAAATATGATCCTAACTTGCTGAATTTACAAGTGATTTTTTAAATTATTTTGGTTATTTATATTGCTAGAACTGTATTTCTGGTATATTTTATTACAAGAGGCTTATCTTGGGTTGATAATTGAAATATTTCCACAACATAATTAAATTACAGTTCTGCAGATGCTTTTTGACTGACAGGAATGCTCCCATACTTTAAATGGGCTGTCCTTTCCTGTCCTGTCATGTCTTGAGTCTGTTATCTTCAGTGCTGTGGCTCATGAATATCTTTTAACTTTATCTTTTAGTAATCAGCAGACAAAACAAGTCCATCTGAACAACACTGTGGAGGTCTGTGGGCTTCTATAGGTGGAGCTACAGTACGTAAATTAGCTGCTCATGTCATGTCAGCGTCATAAAAGAAGATTTAAAACTCAGATAATTTGGGACAATTTAACACAGTAACACACACTGTGACAAATATTATTTATTTCCACAGCTTTCCAATAGATTATTTTACTTCAGATTATCATCACCTTTTCATTTTGTGTCAGGATAGTCACTTAACATTATGTCAGCTTAAAAGAGTGACCGCTTATTATGCAATAATTAAAATTAAAACACATTACAATGCTGTTGCAGTGTATGTACTGAGGCTACAGGTCTTTGGGAAATGAGGGCTCTACCCTGACTCAAGTTGGCGATGGAAGTATTATGCATTATTATCCTGAAATACACATTACCTTTTATTTTTCCAGAAAGCTGGCATTGCTGTTGTGACGTCAGCTATGTTCCATGTGCTAAAATGTTTACAATGGCTCATGTTATATAAACATAATTTACCTGACATTATATCTTGCAGAAATGTTAAAAGGTTACTTGGCAGCCATTCTAAGATTGCAGTCTGTATGCTATCAACAACAAATAATATGATGATGATGATACTTTATTAATCCCACAATGGGGAAATTACAGAATATTAAGATTTTAAATAAATGATTTGCCACCATTATGTCAGTGATTTAAAATGGCTTTTAAATAAAGGAGTTTAGGTTTAAGTCAATGGAACAATCAGTTTTTTTAACCATGGTATTGAATTGGGTGTCAAGAATCATACAATTCTACTGGTATTAGTACTAACTACTAAATTTCTGGTGACATCTCTAATGTGTCTAGTCTACTTCTAACACGTTACACATTGTTTAGCCTAAAAGTCAATCTGTAACACCAACAATCTGCTGTTAATTAATGGGGAGTTATGAGTCAGACTCTTTCTTCAGGCATCCATCCTTTCCACATAAACCTCCCATAAAACAAACAAAGAAACAAAGAAACCCTGAATTTTTTACATTTTCACCTCTTTTTTGTTTAAGGCCAAAAGACGGAAAAGCACAGCAAACCAGGTTCTCTGGTTCTGATAAGTTGTTAAAATGATTATTTTCATTTGTTCTGCCAATCATGCACAGCTAAGAAGCAGCCACTGCTTCTTAGCACTCATGCTGCTAATTAAGAGTGTTATGAGCTGTAGGCACCAACTGTGTGCAGGCAGAGGAAACTAATGTTAGTTGTTTGGCTTTGGGACTTTAGCTTTACTGTCTTACTTTGCTGCGTAATACAAGCACCCATCTGTTCTCTCTCGCTTTAATTTTGTTTGAACAGAATTTTGACTTAAAAAGGTCATTGCAAGATTTAAATGGCAGTGGTGCAGTGGGTAGGCGCTTGCCTTGCAGCCAGAGGGTTGTCGGGTCGAACCCCTATCCCTGCGCTGCGTTGTGTCCTTGGGCAAGACACTTAAACCACGTTGCCTAACGGTAGCGCCAGCCTCTGGCTGCATGACTGCAGATGCTTGTCTCTGGATGGGTGGAACAGTGATGATCTGGAACGATCATTGCCTTGTGTGCACAGTGACAATAAGTTGAATTTAACATCTAATATCACTTAAATGGTTGCATTTGTGCATCAGTTTCTGAGGTATTAAAGACAGCATGAGGAAATTTATATTGATTCCTGATAAGTTCCATTAAATTTAAAGTTGAGTTATATTAAACTCCATTATTGGCTTATCACAGATGACTTGTCAACTGCTATTATTCAATGCATTTTCAATGAGAAGCCACAGTGCTCTTAGTCCAGTCCATGGGCTCACTTCAAAACAAATGGTTCAAAAAACAAAGCATAAATCAAATGTTTTAATTTTGCAGTTTGTCCATGTAGCTAGCTCCCATGCTGACATGTCTGCAAGTTAGATAATGAAGATCAGGCAAATTTCCATCCATCCATCCATTTTCTGCTGCCTATCTGGGTTTGGGTGACTGGGAGCAACAGCCTAACCAGAGACTCCCAGACCTCCCTCTACCTGGCGACCTTCTCCTGCTCATCCAAGGGACACTGAGTCATTCACAAGCCAACCAAGAAACATAATCTCTCCAGTATATAACATGCTGGTAAGACATGTCTGACATGTCATCCAGGAGGCATCCTAGTTAGATGCCAGAACCTCCTCAACTGGCTCCTTTTGATGTGAAGGAGTAGTAGCTCTACTCTGAGCCACTGTGGAAAGACCAAGCTCCTTGCCCTATCACTAAGGGAGAGCCAAGCCACCCTTCAGGAAGGAAGATCATTCACTACCCAAAGCTAGTGGCCATAGGTGAGGGTAGGATTATAGATCGGCCGGTAAATCAATAGCTTGGCTGCACCTAGAAATTTTATTCACTTAAGTTTTGAACTGAATTGGTGACAAAGGTTAGTCCTGGCAAATTCAACTTTCACTGGGAGCAGGTCTGACTTACTACCAGCAATGTGAACCAAACTCTTGCTATAGTTATACAGAGACTGAATGGCCCACAGCAATAGGCCAGTCACCTATACTCCTCTCCTTGAATGCCTTCTCAGAGTCCACAAAACAGAAGTGGACTCTGGGGTGTCTGTAGCTCAGGAGGTAGAGCAGGTCACCTACTAATCAGCACGTTGACGGTTCAATTCCTGGCTGCTCCACGTGGCGGGCAAGATACTGAACCCCAAGTTGCTCTCCGACGCAGGCGTTGGAGTATGAATGTGTGTGAATGTTAGACAATGAAAGCACTTAGCTTAGTTATACATGGAAGTGCTTGTGTGAATGTAAATGCGTTGTATAGAGTAGAAAAGCACTATATAAGAACTAGTCAATTTACAAGTAGACTGATTGGACAAACTCTCATGCATGGAAACTGGACAGAAACTACATTGCTCCTCCCGGATCCGAAGTTCAGCTAATAGATGGGACACCCTGGCATGGACTTTCCAGGGAGGATGAGGAGTAAGATCCTCCTGGAATTGGAGCATACCCTCTTGTCCCCATTCTTGAAAATGGGAACCACCATCCCAGTTTACGAGAGGCACTTTCCACACAATGATGCAGAGAAGTGTCAACAAGACAGCCCTACAATATCCTTAAGGAACTTAGGGTGAATCTCATCCACCCCAGGGGCCTTGACACCAAAGACTTTGTTGACTACATCAGTGATCTCAGCCGCAGTCATGAGTCATCCCCCTCATACCCAGACTCTGCTTCCACTACAGAAGCTGTGTTACTGGGATTGAGATCCTAAAACTGGATTTTCCAGACTGCCAGGACGTCTGCCCCCTAACTGCCACCCGATCCTCAAAGATCAACAGCACCAAACCCCTACAGCCCCTCCTCTGAGTGGTGGGCCCACAGAAGGGCTGGCAAATGTTTTGTTTTTGTGCTGTGCCTGGCCAGTCCCCAAGGGCTAAGGCCTGGCCACCACGCGCTTTCCCCTGAGCACCCCACAGGGTGGGGTCTTGGTCACCCTATCCTGGGGAGGTAAGCCATGTCCCCTATATTCTTTTTCATCATAGCGGTTGTTCTGAAATGACTCTGCTGGCAGGCAAATTGCCCTGTCTCTGAAATGTTGCTGCTACAATGTGGCTTTGTGTGTTTGCATGAAAACCACGCTAGTCTAATTAAAATAAAGTCAATGGAAAACATACTGGTAACGGAAATTGATCCCTCTTATTGTGTAAGTGTTGTTTGTTTACTTTGCCGTTCTCGTATTTACATCACAGGGAGACATAACACTTCCTCAACTCCAGATCGATACGGGGCTGGTGGAGCAGAGTGTTTCCCTTGTGAAAAAGCCCCTTTGTTTCAGATCTACATACACCAACATTTTTCCAACTTTATTTAACCAGGAAGTGAAACTTGGCACAGATGAGCATCATTAATGTAAGATGTTTTACAGTGAAGGAGAAAGCATAGAAAATATGCAAGGTTTTAATCTGCATGCCTGGGTTTGAACCTGGACCCTCCTGCTGTGAAGCAGCACTGATAACTCTGAAGCCACCTTCAATATTTTGCACCAATAGCTGGAGCTATTTCACTCTTATATATTAAAAAGTCAGCCTTCCAGCTGCCATTGTCATATAGCATGTAATTTTAGTGCTGCTAACTCACTGCTGGCTGAAGGTTAATGTTTAACTGACAGAAATGAGAGTCAAAAATATTATTGTGAAAAATGTCAAACTGTTTCTTCAAAGTCAAGTTTTGGGAAAATAAAAAACAAACACATACCCTCACCTCTACTAAGCAGCTGCAGGTTGCGTCCCTCCTCCTGCACCTGGAGCTGCAGCACCTGTTGTAGTAGCTCCTGTCGAAGTGTCTCCTGCACTAAACCCATGCGCTCCAGCTTCTCCCCATTCAGACGCAGTAATGCTCGGCCTGTAAGGTGAAAGCAAAGCAGTACTATCACTATTAAACTGCAATCCCTGAATCCTCTAGTTATACTGTATTTCGACTATCTTAGACCTGTGATGGCGTGGTGAGAGAACGCCTCCACGTAGGTCAGGTAGTTATGTGGACAATGTTTCTTCAGCCATTTACACACATCTTGTTGAGACCAAAGAACAACAGGACGGATCAGGCTGGGCTGTGTCGGGCTTGTGTGATATATCCCATAATTGTCAGTGGAGCGGTACTGTAGATAAGCAGACAGACAGGAAGACATACAGATAAATGCACAGAAGATGGATATGTATCAAAAGAACACTTTAACATTTTATAGACATGCTTATTTACTTTCTTGACTAGAATTCACACCAAAGTGGTAAACAACATAAAGCCAAAGCCAGAAATGGGTATCTCAGATTTGTGTAAAGGCAGAAACTTTCTGAAAACAGCCTGGATTTATCTACAGGCAACAAAAGAATAAAAATGACAAAAACTGGGGTTATACAAACTATGCAAAGAACTCTTAAGTTTTTCTGATGTTGGTTACTAACAAGAGTAGTAAATATTCAGCACAGTGCTGAATGATTTCTTATTTTCTGTCATATATGTGCTGTTACAATGATGGATGTTCATACAAAACATGGGCACAAGCTACAAAAAAATGAGGTCAGAGTATGTGCAAATGAACCCTGTGCTGCAAAAGCTCAGAATTCAGACTGCGCTAAATGCTTAATGTCACACAATTTTTCCACTCCTGGATCTGAATGATGTCAAACAGAGTGGATTTCCATAATATGGCGTTTACAAGCAACAGCTTTGACTTTGAGCACAGGAGACCCATTCACCTGCTGTTAAAATCTTCTGCTTTTGAGGGGCAGCCAATCAAAAGAAAGAGAGGGTGGTCTTAAAGGGGAAGGGAGTTAAAACAGCTTCTTACAGACAGTAGAAGAACACAAAGGCTACAGCAATGCTCTCTGTAAGATAAATAAGGATTATTCTGAACTGTGAATCATGGAAAGTTACTCTATTGTAGTCTAAGAATGGCCTCTGAAAGGCTTCTGATGAGAGGGGAAACGTCTTCAGGAAACAGATTTTATCGACCACTCAAAATGCTTTATACTACAAGCAACTCTGACACACACATACAGTACCAGTCAAAAGTTTGGACACAGTTAAGTATGTCCAAACCCTTGACGGGTACTATGTATAGATGCATCAGTGTTTCAGTATATATGTCTAAGACATGCAGACAGAAGGAGCAGGGAAAGAACTACTGAACCCTCTTCCAATTAGTTAACGGACACTTTTACCTCCCTTGTGCACACAAGAGACTTATATTCTTTAACTTATCTCTTGAAAAGAAAGTTTAACCTAACACTAACATGTTCTCCACACAGGACATACTGTACTGATGTGCTGAGGTAGATAACCTACCACAGGCATATCTCTCGTTAACTGCCAGTTATGCAGTTATCTGTGGCATTTAACTGCTGGGAGATGCTTCCTGTAAAGCTCTGATTGAAAGTATGGTCAGAGGAATAACAACACCATTCAGACTCTGTTTAAAGAAAGAACAAACTTTAAAGCTCTTTTAATCTTTTTTGCCTGGTGCTGCCACTGTGGATCCAGAAAACCCACATATATGAAGAGTTGTGTACAAATCTGCACACTGTCTTTTATTCACTGCACATATCATGTGATCGCACACAGCCAACTAACCGAGCATCTGCTAGAAAGATTATAAGATGAACATTTAGCATCACACTACAGGCACACATGTATATGCCTTATATACATCATGAGCTGACAAGATTTGTCCTCTACAGGGGTAGAACATGTTTCAGGCTCATTAAAGCATGCAGGGATGATCACGGCCGTGTGTATAGGCAGTGTAGATGTGAAGCTGCCCAGCAAACATTCAGAAGCAACAGCAGCAGAGTCTCATGCAACAGCACACAAAGAGAAGCACGTAGGCCAGTGTCATGTTGGGATTTTATCTTATAGATGTACAGGATGTAAAACTGGAGTTGTAATCAAGCTGTGCCTTTGATCAGCCAATCACTTTTAAAAACATTTTGCAAGTTCAGCAGTTCTCTTTGCAAGATTAAAAAAAAAAAACATCTGGCTGGTGTACAAGACTCAGTGGGGCAAAATTTCTGCAGGGGGTCTGCCTGATATGTCAGCATGCAGCATTGATGAGAAGAATTCATATTCTCAATAAGGTTCCATATGTTCCATATTGAAGTATGGTGTTTTTATAATGTGTTCTACAATGTTGATCAACAGACTTTCATAAAGAATGATTCATTGCAGATCATTCACCTTGTGAAAATTTTCAGATTATACTGATTATGGCTTGTAGCTAGAATTCAATTCAATTCAATTCAAACCTTTATTTAACCAGGAAGAAAAACATTGAGATTAAAATCTCTTTTTGAAGTGTGTCCTGGGTATTATATATGTGTGTGTATATATATATATATATATATATATATATATATATATATATAGAATGTGCCTATCTTGGCCAATGATAAATAAGAAGTCACGTATTCGGTTTGGTTTTGTATTTGTCAAGACCGAACACCCGATACAGGAGTTGGGATTTGGAGTTGCGTGCACTCTACTTTGTTTGTTTTTCCTTCATGAGGCTTTTGTTTAACACAAAAGAACAATAATTTGGTTTGAAGTTTTTTACACAATAAACCAGGTAACAAATTATATAAAACATTTCTTTTCTCCTAAAAAATTATTCTGATTAAGAAAGTGACCAATTCTGCTTTACTTCAGAGTGTTGACTGCTTTCCTGATTACTGTTTTGTCTCACTGTTTGTATATTTACTGTTGAGTCTTTTTGTGAGGGGGATGTCGGACAAGATGTGCATCACTTTCATTGACATGCTGCAGCTATTGTTGCTGTGGCAATGCAGTTAATAGGGATCTAAATAACAAAGAAAGACACATTCAAAGTTTGAATCAAGTCTTTTTCTGCCTCTGCACCATGAATACTTTTATGGTAAGCTTTTATCTTTAGACTTCCTTCTCACCCTCTGGATTTCCTTTCCTTTCTTTTGATTTACATCTTTCATCTCAGTGTATCACTTCCATTTATGCAGCAAACACAGTTTTTCTCACTTCACACCCTACCTTTTATAAAACCCAATCATTTTTGGCATGTATATGAATGAAAGTGTTCTCAATGATCACACAAAGAATTTATACTTATTGGTGCTTTTTTAAATGTTGTTTGATTAGGAGTGAACATTTCCCTCAATTCATTACAAATAAAATGAGTCAGACACCCTTCAATCCCCCAAATCCCAAACGGCACTGTTTCTAATTTGGTTACAGGTTATGATTTTTCATTATTCATCATTTTGTGAATAAAATGACTGTTTACACAGGAAAATGTCAGAATATATGAAAGATGACCATAGTGATTTAAAGTATGAGTTATAAAACTTTTTGAGGCCAGAGACCCCTTACAAGGAGAAAAATTTCCAAGAACCACATGGATACGGTTCACTTGAGGACTGACTTAAATATACTCACTGACCACTCTGTTAAGTACACCTGTTCACCTGCACATTAACACAAATATCTAATAAGCCAATCACATGGCAGCAACTCAATGCATTTAGGCATGCAGACATGGTCAAGGCAACCTGCTGAAGTTCAAATTGAGCATCACAATGGAGAAGAAAGGTGATTTAAAATACGGTACAGTTGTTGGTGAAGGATGGGCTGGTTTGAGTAAGCGTTAATCTACTGGGATTTTCTCACACAAATATCTCTAGTTTTACAGAGAATGGTCTGAAAAAGAGAAAATATCCGGTAAGTGTCAGCTCTCTGGGTGAAAACCTCTTGTTGATGTCAGAGGTCAGAGTAGAATGGCCAGGCTGCATCAAGCTGATAGGAAAGTAACAATAACTAAAATAACCCATCGTTACAACCAAAGTATGCAGAAGCGCACCTCTGAATGCAAAGCACATTGAATTTTGAAGCAGATGGGCTACGGCAGCAGAAAATCACATTGACTGCACTCTTGCAAGCCAAAAAACAGGAATTTGAGGCTACAATTTGTACTCTTTACCAAAATTTTAACAGACTGGAAAAATGTTGCCTGGTCTGATAAGTCTCGATTTTCTGCCGTGACATTCAGAATTTGGTGTAAATGACATGAAAGCGTGGAGCCATCCTAACAACTGTTTAGGCTGGTGGTGTAATGGTGTGGGGGATATTTTCTTGGCACACTTTGAGCCTCTTAGGACCAACTGAGCACCATTTAAACACCACAGCCTGCCTGAGTATTGCTGACCATGTCCATCCCTTTATGACTGCAATGTACTTTTGAAGAAAAAGGAGGTCCAACTTGGTACTAACAAGGTATACCTAATAAAGTGTCTGGTGAGTGTATTTCTTTCCAGCTAGCAGTAGGAATGGTTCATTGTACTCTGAGAGAAGGAAATGATGTCATGACAGACTGATGTGTCACGTCATAATTAAACCAGAGTGTCTGCTGGGATAGATTAATCCTCATTTTATTTGCATAAGTTTTAATGATACAGAAGAGTTTTATGATTTACAGCAAATTATTTTGCACTCGTGTGCCCCTTAGGGTCTACTAAAACATATTGAGTGCACCAGTTTAGAAGCAGGAGTTAAAATATGATTGACATCCTTGCTTAAAAAAAACATTTAAATTATGAAGTCATTACTAGATGAATTCTAAATAATTTTCCTTTCAGCGGTTATTGTATGTATTGTGTTGCTCAGCTGTGACGCATAAAAAGACTATAGAGACCATAATGAGTGTTTGTATGCCTGTGAGAGGTGGCAGAGAAGAGGCTGAAGCATATTGAAAGAGTGAATACGAGTACAGCATGTAAAAAAAGTAAAACTTAACAGTGGAGGAAGTGAAAACACTGTAAACACATTACAGTGCAGCACAGACACACAACACTGATTAACTTTATGTGCGTCGACACAAAAATAAACAGACCACTTCTTTATGTGCATCCAAGAGGATTGAAGAAAAGACTACAATGCATTGTATATAACTGTGTTATCAGCCCAGCCCAGTTCTATGTTTGCAGCTTTAGCTTTAGCTCATAACAGCCTTTTAAAGAGCCTTTCATGGGGTGAAGACAAAAGCATGGGCTCTCTGACTTGTAACCAAGGGCTTTAAATGAGGCCAGCTTACAGTATAAATGGATTGTCTCTGCTGCCCAGCCTGACTGTGTGAGCAGACAATGCTGTATCAGATAACAAAAAACTATTAATTTGTACTGGAACAGAATGACTACTGGAAGTGGATATGAGGACGTTTCACATTAGAAGATCTATAGAAATGGCTAACTATTATCCTGCAACAACAGTCACAGGCTGGATACTATCGGGCCGTCAGTATCAAAATAAATTCAGTTTTTTTCTGTTCTCAGTCAACACAGCACAGTGCAAGCACTGGAAGACCTGTGCTATTTAAAGCTAAAAGGCTGTTAGAGCTCACCAACCCGCTGGGGAGAGAGCAACTTTCATTCTCTACTAACAAAGCATCCATTTACAACAATGGATGATGACCGGCTGCATTTGTCACACTATAATTTTTTTCTTTCAGACTTTTCCTTGGAGATATTTGAGAGAAGAGTTGCTGAACAGCAGCAAGGGATTTTGCATGTGCTCTTATATTGCTAATACAATAAACAAATGATTTTTTCCAGTGGTTTCTTGTGTAAGCAGTGGAATATTTTCATGTCTGTGTGCGAGAAATCAGCTGAGTGGGTGCCAATGCTTGACTGTTTTGGAAATGTAACAGGGAAGAAGAGGGAGGGGTGGGGATGGGGCAGGATAATTTTGTCAAAATCCATGACAGAGTTATGGGCCTACTACCGAAACCAACTAGCTGATCTATACCACAGCAACAGTGATCCTTGGGATGCTTGGTTATAAGATATACAACAGCCACAAGGAGCAGTATCCTTCATGGAAAAGAAGACTAGAGGAGCAAAACACCAGCTACTGGTAGATAGAGCAGTCACTTGAGACTGTAAGACCAGACTAACCAACCTGTGCACCACCTTGATGGATTACAAGGAAGCCTATGAGTCATAGGCTTCCTTGTAGCCTATGAGTCATGGGCTTCCTTATAATCAATCCAGGTGCTTCACACATGGATCCTGGAATGCCTAAAACTGTAAAAGATCAACAGAACCCTAAAAGCCTTCATCAGGAACTCAAAGGGGATGTGGAGAACAACACTAGAGGCCAACTTCAAGGGAATTGCACAAGTTACCATCAAATGCGGGATTTACCAAGGAGATGCTCTGTCCCCACTGTTGTTCTGCATAGGCCTGAACCCCCCCCCCAGCCAGATCATCAACAAGACTGACTACGATCCTGTGGGACCTCCAGATACAGACAGACAAACTTGTGATGGCTAACCAACTGGGCATAGTAGCGGTGGACAAAAAAAGGAAGAAAGCCATAGTGATAGAAATTGCAATACCAAGTGATGGCAAGTGAAGAAAGAACACAAAAAGCTCAATAAATACCAAGGGCTAAGAGAGGAGCTAGAAAGCATGTTGAAGATGAAGGTAACAGTGGTCCCCGTGGTAATCAGAACACTTGGGGCAGTGATCCTGAAACTGGGAGTATGGCTCCAGCAGATTCCAGGAACAACATCAGAGATCTCTGTTAAGAAGAGTGCAGTCCTGGAAACAGCTAAGATACTGCACAGGACCCTAAAGCCTCCCCACAATCATGTAGTAAACTTATATATGTTGTAGATTCTTCAAAGTAGGCACCTTTTTCCTTGATTACCGCTTTGAACACTCTTGGCATTCTCTCAATCAGCTTCATGAGGTAATCACCTGAAATGATTTTCCAACAGTTATGAAGGAGTTCCCAGAGGTGCTGAGCACATGTTGGCTGCTTTGCCTCAACTCTGCAGTCCAATTCATCCCAAATCATCTTAAGTGGGTTTAGATCAGATGATTGTGGAGGCCAGGTCATCTGACACAACACTCCATCACCCTCTTTCGTCAAATAGCCCTTACATAGCCTGGAGGTGTGTTTAGGGTCATTGTCCTGTTGAAAAACAAATGATGGTTCCACTAAGTGCAAACCAGACAGGATACCATGTCACTGCAGAATGCTGTAGTAGCCATGCTAGTTAAGTATGCTTTGGATTTTGAAGAAATCGCCTTTTTCTGCATCTTACAAAGACATGGTGTTTGGAACCAAAAATCTCAAATTTCGACTCAACAGACCAAAGGACAGATTTCCACTGGTCTAATGTCCATTCCTTGTGCTCCTTGGCCTAAGCCATTCTCTTCCCCTTGTTGCGCTTCCTTAGAAGTGGCTTCTTTGCAGCAATTCAACCATAAAGTCCAGATTCATGTAGTCTTCTCTGAACAGTTGATGATGGGATGTGCGTGCTACTTGAACTCTGTGAAGCATTTAGGTGGGCTCTTATCTGGAGGGCTCTTAACTTCCAAAGTTCTTAAAATTTTCCAGATTTGACTGACCTTCATTTCTTAAAGTAATGATGGACTGTGGTTTTTCTTTACTTAGTCGAATAGTTCTTCCCATAATATGGATTAGAACATTACTCAAATACAACTATTCACAGTATACCAACTCTACCTCTTCACATCTTCACAACCCAACTGATGTTCTCAAACACATTAAGAGGACAAGAAATTCAAGAAATTAACTCTTGGCAAGGCACAGCTGTTAACTGAAAGCCATTCCAGGTGACTGCCTCATAAAGCTGACTGAGAAAATGCCAGGATGTGCAAAGCTGTCATCTAAGCCAGACGTGCCTACTTTGAAGAATCTCAAATATAAAACATATTCTGGCTTGTTTAACGCTTTTTTTTGTTCCATATGTATTTCTTCATAGTTTGGATGACTTTAGTATTAATTTACAATGCAGACAATTTTTAAATAATGAAAAACCACGCAATTAGGAGGTGTGTCCAAACAAAACAACCCCAGAAAAAATAGTAAAGGGCATTATTCTTACAGATCCCACTTTTAAGGCACATTTCAAACACTGGATTATGGCAAACCAGTTCTGTGGTTATTTTTAACTTGGCATGACGCATTACTTGTGTCTTTTACCTTTGCTAGTCTTTGTGTGTTTTTTTTAATGTGACATGCCCTACACGTAACAGAGTGAATCAAATTACAAAATTAATTTATCAGTCACAGTGGATCAGGATATATTATTTTCATTTTTGTCATGTGGGAATGCCTTCAACACAGATTAGCAAAGCCATTAGGACAAATATGATAGTAACATCATAAACTGCAGTATGCCTTACAGTAAGGTCTACATCTATGTCTCCATTTATTTGACAGAGAGTACTGAAATGTTGAGCTTGCTTTTGACTGGCCCTCAACAACCGTACCTCTTCACCACTGCTTATCTTCCAATCAAATCTGTGAGCATTACTCTCAGCAGCCACGCCTACAACCAGCTGATCAAGCCGAGGTACCGTAGGTGGCTATGTTTTCAGACGAGCATATATTTCAGGTAAAAAACTTTAGCTGGAAACCTGACACTATTTTTCCCAGGACTCTAAAATTAATGCAAAGAGTAAAGTTTTCAATGTCAGACCTGAGAACTTACCAGCAGAGGATCTTTCTCCTTTATCAAAAGTGATCAAAAACTAAACAAATCTTTGATGAGGTTAAAAAAAGGAAAAGAAAATTTTTTTTTTTCCTAACTCTGGATTTGTGTTCCACAGTATAGAAGAAGGGCGCCCGTCTGGTTTTAAATGTCACTGTTTGACTTGAGGCGATGAGGCAACCACCTTTTGTCCAACATCATCAAGCTTAATTAGGCAGAAAGAAATCTATCTCCTTGATCTTCAAGAATGAAGAAAAGCTAAGGGGGTTATCACACCGTGAACCAGGTGTGCTGTTCGACATGTTGAAGTCATGTGGGTATTCAGTACCTGCAGGGCCTCGGTGCCCGGCTGCTGTAGCAGCTTCACGGTTCTGCCTCCCGCTGTTTTTTGTCCGCGGCCGTCATGCCAGGTCAGGTTCCCACCTGTCCGTCGACTCAGCTGGTGCTTGAAGTCCTCGGGCAGAGCCCTGTACTCCACAGCTGGCCTGCAGAAACTGAAACTGGATGCAGCTGGAGAGATAAAAGGAGGAGGTATGATGATTAGACAGGCAGACTTGCTGACAGTGTAAAACAGCATGGGACTACTTCCCTACTCCCTTGCACTGCATGACTTGGAAACAAAAGCCAGAGTTGAAACCATATGGAAAACCTGCCATTAAGGAATAGTCTCATTATGAAATTCCTGCTTAGAGCTGCTCTATTAACACAGAGCACAAGTTAGTTATCTGATCCTGGACAAGATCCTGGATAAGTCCTGGAAGTCAGTGTTCAGGTACCATAATTTCTTTGTGAAAAGCTTATAGGTGAATGTCAGAACTGTGAGATGAGCCACTTTCTCATCATTAGGATGAGGCCTGCAGGCAGATATCCAAACAGACTCAACAGAAGGTGGCTTCCCAACATCCAGTAATTAAAGAGTGTGCAACTACAGTAAACACGCTGTTACTGGCACAGATTCTGGCAGAAAGCCACGGGTCATTACACATTCATGTGCCAGATTGGAAGGATTTTTCTTACCACGTTTGAAGCTATGCGTGCAGCTTGTGTTTGTGTACGCGCTAATGTGCATTTTCAATATCTTAAGTTGACTAAGAGAATTTAAAAAGAGGACAGAACGAGAGAGGCTGTCAGGGGGGAAATGAGGTTTTGAGGAGATGAAAGCACGCCTTCGTTTCTCTTGCTTTGTGCTTCTCTTTTCTGTCATTCACCATCTCCCACCGAGAGCGGAGCCAGGCCGAGTCCTGCAATCATCAAGGCAAACCAGCACTATCAGGTTATTACGAATAAAACTTGGTGTGCGATTTTTCCGTTTCTTTGAGGTTTTACTCCAAGACTGTGCATGTACGAACCCTCCTTCAGAGTGTTATTCACCCAGGCTGCTGCTGTAAACACAAATGTGCCCCTTTCATGGATGTAGTATGCATAATTAAGACCATTTGTCAGAGCTTTCTTTTTTTTGGTTTTCTTCCTCTACTTTTCCCCCTAGATTGGAGGGGAAAAACTTCTCTTTATAAACTGCCAGCACTGGAAAGGAAATGCTTTCATGCTCAAAATCCTTACTAAACAAATTATGAAGTGTCTAGTCTGCCTGCAATGTGTTTAATATTGCGTTTTGGATGAATATGCTGTAAATTAAAGCTCTTCTTTGGGTTTTTAAAAATTCTGACTGAGAAAACATCTTTACTTCTAAAAAAAAATGCACATTAGGACTTCAGTGACTAGCTGCTGGGAGTTAATTCAATTAAGAGTAAGACCAGGCAGGAAAGTGACCACAGCCATAGTCCCACATTGATGCTTGTGATTCTGGTTTGTCTTCATGCGCTGTCCATTTCAGCACTATGTCACTGACCATCAGCGGACCACCGTGTATCCCCCCTTTTTTTCCACTTAAAAACGCCATAGAAGTCTTATAATATCTAGACATATTTATAACAGAGTTCAAAGTTGCTCTGCAGGGCTGTGTCACAATTTTTTCTGTTTTTAATAGGTTTAATGTAGCAGGAGGAGATTTAGCTGCACTTTATCTTACTAAAAGTAACAGTATAGCGGGCTTTTCTTTCCAGCTGAGGCCACTTACATAACAGATAAACTGGTTTAGCAAGTATTGAGTTAAAGTAATTGAATCAGCGTGCTTTAGATTTCCACTGAATGCGACTCAAGAGTCACTGATTATTGTAATTAATGTAACCGTCCTACCGTCTACAGCCATGGTGTTTCTCGGAGTCAACCTAGTGAAAGTCTCCCATCTTCTCCGGTGACCGACACACTGGCTACGGGTCCAGCTCTTCCCCTCTGTGCACTCTGTCCACCGACAAAAGTTTCACTGAGGTCTGGCAAGAGCTGCAGCGCTCCACATCCTCTGAGCCGTGCTGCTGGTCTCACCGGGAACAAATGGAAAAAAAGAAGAAGAAGAAGAAGAAGAAAAGAAACACGTCTTTAAACCAGCTCACGTCGTCCTCAGTGTCACTGGCTGCTGCTGTCTGTGAAGCTGAAGTTGCAGAAGACAAGAAAGGAATGTCCCCGAGCAGCTGGCTGACTGGTTCCGCAGGCTCGGGCGTGCGCGAGCATGTGCACGCGCGCGCGACGCTCGTGTGTATTTGTGTGTGGTTTTCGTCTATGTCGTGAGAATCAGATGCGCGGCTTTTTCTCAAGAGCATGCATGAGCACAGCGAGCTCAAAGTGCAGCCCCGGGCCCTGTAATTAACGCAGCCAGTGGAGACTCTGAAAAACAGCCGGATGAAAAGGCTTCTCATCGCTGCAGCATCCACCATAAGGAATTCCCCTTTGCTTTTTCTTAAAGAAAGGGAGCTCTGTGCGCGCCTGTGGGCACTGCGCCCTCCCCGTGATGGACCCTCTATGTCGTGTTTGTGCAGAAGAGCTGCAGGACGGTGACTGTTCTTGCTCACACCTGCCCTTAGGACTCACTTTACTGGCCAAATTTGGCCGCAGAGTAAAGGGGAGACCTCCGTATGAGCAGAACAGCGCTAAACATAACCACCCAAGATAACCAAAATACAATTAAAGCCATGCAATAAAAACTTAATTTCTTTCTTGTTTCACTCAAAACAAAAGGAACACGACAAACGGTAAACAGAACTAAGAAAAAGCTACATTGGGTTTCATCATTGCCTTTAAGGGCTTTTTGTTTTTAAAAAACAAAAGGGAAAATGAGTGAGCTTCAACTTCAACATTTGCCTTTTGATTTAATTATTGGAACCTATTTCACTACCTTCTATTAAGCTATGCTGATGGTTTTAATTAATTTTGCCCCATTGTGTATTCACCCATCACTCAATGGATAACAGGAGTTTTCCAGATATTGGTAATAAGCACCAACAAGATATAGGATAAATGTCCACTTACTGGCTGCCACCTTATTAGTTACAACTTGCTAGTACTGGGTTGGACCCCCTTTTGTCTTCAGAACTGCCTTAATGTCTTCCTTGTGGCATTGATTTAACAAGGTGCTGGAAACATTCCTCCAAGATTTTGGTCCAAATTGACATGAGAGCATCACACAGTTGCTGAAGATTTGTCAGCTTCACATCCATGATGCAAATCTTCTGTTCCACCATATCCCAAAGGTGCTCTATTGGACTGAGAGCTGGTGACTGTGGAGGCCATTTGAGCACAGTGAACTCAGTGTCATGCTCATACAATCTGTTTGAGTTTGAGATGATGTGAGCTTTGTGTCATGGCATGTTACCCTGCTGGAAGCAGTATTCAGAAGATGGGTACACTATGGTCATGAAGTGATGGACATGGACGGGTTTAAATGCCAAGAAAATATCCTTCACACCATTACACCAGCAGCAGCCTGAACATTGATACAAGCCGGGATGGATCCATACTTTGATGTTGTTTACACTAAAGTCTGACCTCACCATCTGAATGCTGCAGCAGAAATTGAGAATCATCAGTCTGGATTTCTCTGTTGACCAATTTGGCAAGCCTATGTTAAGTGTAGCCTCAGTTCCCTGTTCTTGGCTGACAGTAGCGTGGTCTTCTGCTGCTGTAGCCCACACTACTGTGTCATGTATTCAGAGATGCTCTTCTGCATACCTTGATTGTAATGAGTGGTTGTTTGAGTTATTGTTGCCTTCCTATCAGCTTGAAGCATTCTTGCTTATCCTCTGACCTCTGGCATCAACAAGGCATTTTCACCCAGAGAACTGAATATTTTCTCTTTTTCAGACCATTCTCTGTAAACCCTAGAGATATATGTGTAGTTAAAAATCCCAGTAATTCTCCAACCAGCCTGTCTGGCACCAACAACCATGCCGTATTCAAAACCACTTACATCACCTTTCTTCTAGGATTATAGAACTGTATCAATGTAGCCATCAGCAGATGTGGGATGGCACTGAGATCAGCTCATCTGCAAAAGATTGCAGGTGAACCTGACTTTGTGACCTGCCCAAGGTAAAACAAAAAACTGTACAAAAGCACCTTTAAACATACAGTATATATGAACCACCCAAGACCTTTAAAAAAATGAATGCGCACTTTTTTGTTTTCATTTTTAACAGCTACATGTGAGATTTAACATCAAGAATGTGCAATTGACAAAATATCTTTAGTATTTTGTGTTTTTAACTCAACCTTCTTAATGTTAGTTTGAAGCATAAAAGATACTCCTAGATTTTGGTCCTTGGGTTTTGGAATACCGCTTTAATATTTCTGAGTATTAATTGTGTTTGGTGTTTCTGTTGTTCTATTGTTTGAAAATATGATGTTTGTGTTTGCTGAATTGAGTTCTCATTCTTGAAAAATTGTGAGCATTATTTTTATACTACAAAGTCTTTGTCTTCTCTTGTGTTTTGATTCATGTCTCTTTTTTTGTTGATAATGGTATTAGTAAGTGTTTCCCTCATATTTGTTTATGCATCGGTCCCGCTGCTTTTCCCTCAGGTGTTGTGAGTCATGTCTTTGGGTTTTACTTTGAAGGTTTGTTTTCTTTTGTGTCCTGTGTCAGATTTGCTTCCTGTCCATTCCTGATCGTTTTCACCTGTTTCACCTTCTTTCTGCCTCCCATCAGTAAGTCACTTGAGTATTTATAGTCCTGTCTTCCCTTTTGTCCTTTGTTGTATTGTCTGTGTTGCTCTGCTATGTCCCAGGTGAAATTCCCTGGTGTTTTGGTCTCCATTGTTCCCTCTGCATCTAGCCCTTTTGGATTCATGTTTGGATCTCTCTTTGGAATTTGATATTATATTAGACTTCAGCATTAAAGGGTTGGCTTTTGTTGTACTGTAAACTCTGCCTCTTGCATCCCGTACATTTGGTCCTCTTCCCCTTCACAATCTACACAGCCACCAAGCTGTCACATGAAATGATAAAATCTCTCCTCTTATTGTGTTGCTGTTTTCTTGTTTTTTTCCAAGTTGTTTTGCTTTTAGGTCTGTGAAGCCTATGTACAACATAAAACTTGTTTTCTCATAATGCAGTGCTCCATCTAGTAAGAAGGAAATCAGACACAATGTTAGGGACAGTGTACTTGTTAAAATCTTTTTCCATCCATCCATCCATACATACATAATGTCTTATGTCATGTTCTAACCTCAGCCCCGTATATTGCAATTTGATACTATGGTATGGTCTCATAAAATATGTACATAACTCCCAAAACGGAACTAAAAAATTAGGATAAATTGAATCTTCTTATTCACTGCCTTACTAGAGCTTCAGGAAATAGCTGAAGGCCCAAAGGGTCTCAACTAAAATACTTCTTTTGGTTCTCATTTGTATATTTATAAATATTTCATAATTTTACATCAGTCTTCTCTGGTTTTCTAATGGTTTGGCTGAACTCTGCAGAACATCAGGAAATAAGCAGCTCAAAATGTGACACTGTACTCGTTTTATAGCACAAACAACTACAAATGAGTGTTATCAAGCTAAAACAAGTACAGAAGATATTTTTATTATCCTATATCATAAAACATGGCTGTCCTGCTGTTTCAGGGGTGTAGGCGTGTAAATAAAAGCAGATAGTGCTGATCAGTGAAAGAATGTTTGCCTGATATTTGTCATAGGATTATCTGCATAATTTTTAAGTTAGGTTAACATGTAGTCATACATGATGTACTGCCCGCCAGTGACGTCCAGTCAACTTTATGTACTGTCAATAGCTCATTTAATATGGTAGTTTTAACATCGAAGTGTTTCAAAAAGAAGAAAAAATAGACAAATATGACAAAAATCATAAAAGAAAATCTAATCTTAGATGCTACACACATAAAAAGGAATTATTTGAATGAGTATAAAAGGGAATAATAATGACAATATTGATTCCAAAATTTAAAAAAAAATTGCCCTAAATGAAAGCTTGAGAACATGTTTTAGTCTGCTTTTAAAAGACGAATGTATTGAGCAGATTCACAGAGAATTCAAACCACAATGAAGTTAAGCACCACGAGCCAGTTTTGAATTTTATTGGTACAGAGAGCAGAGCTTTTGCAACATGAAGAAATGGAAATAGTCATTGTATTGGATCCTTTATGTATGAGTTTTGATTTATTATTTGATTTAGTATTTTTTTTGTTGTAATGTACTCTGCCTTTGCCTGCTCCCACTTGTATTATTTGCCTCGCCTCCTGCCTTCCTGACTGTGACCATGGTGAAAGGCTATGGATAATTAATGGATCCTGACCACCCCCTGCACCTCTTATTGGACATAGAGGTGAACACAGTAATTTCACAGCTTTTGGGATAAATAGTGTTCTTCATCTTGATGTTTTACTTCTTCACCATTGCGTGTTTTTGGACTAAAGATTTGGATTTTGGGCTTTTACTCTGCTGCTGTGTGACCTGCATTTGGGTCCTCTCCTCCATGTATCTTACACATTATCATATCAAATACCATTTAATGCCAGAAGATGTCTGGGAACATGAAACATGCTAGGATTCATTCTACCTCAGACCAGCCATGACATTAATTACTATTATTATACACACACAGTATATGAAGGATGAGGAGAGCAAACTCTGCCTTGTGATTTATTATTAAAGGAGTGGTTCTGCAGGTGGGGACCACAGACCACTTCTCAGTACCTATGCTTTCTGGCTGATGTTTTGGTCACTTTTGAATGTTGGTGGTGCTTTCACACTCGTGGTAGCATGAGACAGACTCTACAACCCACACAAGTGGTTCAGGTAGTGCAGCTCATCCAGGATGGCATATCAATGCGAGCTGTGGCAAGAAGGTTTGCTGTGTCTGTCAACGTAGCCTCCAGAGGCTGGAGGTGCTACCAGGAGACAGGCCAGTACACCAGGAGACGTGGAGGGCAACAACCCAGCAGCAGGACCGCTACCTCCACCTTTGTGCAAGGAGGAACAGGAGGAGCACTGCCAGAGCCCTGCAAAATGACCTCCAGCAGGCCGCAAATGTGCATGTGTCTGCACAAACGGTTAGAAACCGAATCCATGAGGATGGTATGAGGGCCCAACGTCCACAGATGGGGGTTGTGCTCACAGCCCAACACCGTGTAGGATGCTTGGCATTTGCCAGAGAACACCAGGATTGGCAAATTCACATATATATATATATATATAATTGTTCAGGCCGTTACACACCAGACGTGTTTCGTTTTTGCAAACAAATTGTCCTCATAAAATGCATTGTGAAAGAAATGAAGTCAGCATCAAGAGGATGTAATGAGGTCCTGATGTTTCTTAACAAGAGAAGGAGGAAACAGAGATTCTGGGTTCATCCAACTCTTAAGAATCAAACAGCAGGGTGAGCTTCATGGTTTGATCCCAGAGTTGAAGCTGAATCACGACTGCATTCGTGCATATTTCAGGTTATCAGTGGGGCAGTTTGAGCTCTTGTTGGCAGTTGGGATCACATCTGAGGAGGCAGAGAATAATTTCAGAGAGTCGACTGACCAGAGCACTGTGTAGCTGTGTGTCTGAGGTAAAATTTTTATGATTTTAATGTTCCCACATCACTGTATATTAAGTGTATCGGTTTGTTTTTGTACTATAAGCTCACATGTTGCTAAATGCAGGCCTCTGATTGTCAGAACGTCAGAAAAATCTAACTTGATCCGAAAAACAAATGCCGCAAATTCATCCTGTGAAATGACACGGTCGGTGTGAACGGCTGCATTAAGAACAGACGAGTCGAAAAAATATTTTTAACGCACAAAACATTTGCACAAAGTTTACACTTCCGGTGTGTAAAGGCCAGGGTTCTAAAAGTTTTGGATTTTACATTATAGTTTAGTTTTAGCTAGTTTTTACTTTCTTTTTTTTTCTCTAATTCAGTTAGTTTTAATTAGTTTTCAGAGTGGTTTTGCTCATTTTTATTAGTTTTTATTTTTGGTTTTATGCTTATTTTTAGTTAGTTTTAGTTAGTTTCAGTACTGGTTTCAGTATTTTCATACGTAATCAGGTACCCTTTAAAGAAATATATTCAACAACCAACTGTTCAAATGACAGCACCACTACATGCTAAATGTGTGTAACAATAAGGACACACGTGAACATCAACAGGAAGAAACAAAGAAAAATATGAACTCCAAAACTCAATAAATTCTGCAATACACTCCCAATTAAGTTCAGCATCAGTGCAGCAGATTAACAACACCTACATGTGGTGTTCGACAAAAACAAACTCTTTGCAGGAATCAAAGCTGAAATCCAGCTGCATCCTAATGTTCTCCACCTGAAGCTGCTTCTGTTTTGGAGATGCTCACAGAGCTAGCTTGGTTAGATGCTCGCTAATTAGACTTGCAGGGTCTTTGTGGCCTCTGTACACAACCTACGGAAGTGGCCGACCTCATGTCCGTATTTATGCATGTGTGGCTGGATTGTGTGTGTTAATTACCTTGTGGTTGTGTGCTAGTGTATTTTAATCCTCTGTGTTTGTGCTCAGTTTTTTGGCTGCAAACATATTTGTCCCTGTTTTTTCACTTTCTTCATTCCGTCACATCCATTCCGATAGTTTCAGCAGTCTCCCTCCAGGAATTTGCTGACATTTGTGAGTCCTTATGTTGATGCTTTGATCACTATTCCTGATTGTTATTCTATAACTGATAAAGTAGCTGGAAACGCACAAAGACTATACAGGTTAATCACAACGTTGTGGGCTGCGTGGACCCGACAAGTAGTTACGTTTCTCCGGAGGTGCACGCCAGGTTACCTCGTAGGATCCGTTTTCATTATTTCGTTCGTTTTTGTTAACTATAATAACCCTGGTAAAGGCCTTTCCACGGGCATAGGAACCAGTGACGTTTGAGTTTAATTTTAGCTGTAAAGTTTCATGTGACCAAGACAAGCGCCATGACACGTGTCAAGAGTGAGTCATAGATGGATGTAATGGAACGAATCTGCCCATTTTTCAAAATAAAACGTCATTCAAACTCATAATAAATAAAACAGAAATAATGTACGTAATTTATTTTTTCAGTGTGGCCCAGTACCAAATGACCTACGAACCGGTACCTCTGATTTAAATTACACAAGAAATGGTTTTCTTAGTTGGAGGGGAAAGTGAAATTTGTAAAAAGTAACTTAAAGGACCAAAATGTTTTATACTTTTGACATCAATTTGCGGGCCAGAAGTGGGGGGCACGGGCCAGAAGTGGCCTGTGGGTCAGGGTTTTGGGACCACTGCTCTAAGTTGTCCCTCCACCAGTTGTGGCAGATGGCAGGCTTCCCTGAGCCTGGTTCTGCTGGAAGTCTCTTCCTGTTAAATAGGAAGTATTTCTTCCACTGACTTATTGTGGATCTGTCTGTACTATCCCGGGGTCTTTCCCTTATATTTTAATGTGCCTTAAAGTGATTTGCTTTGAATTGGTGCTATATTAAGAAATAACAATTCATTTACTTAAAGGACACTTAACAACCCTACTAAAATGAATTTGACACGTTCTATCTCACTTGCTTAATCTTACAGTTTGATAGAGACAATTTGTGGTTTACTTGGTGAGTGTAAGAGGTGCAGCCAACGCGCAGCATCAGATTCCTATAGTGTCAAGACTTTATGCTAAACTAAGCTAAGCTACAGCAACTCATTGCCCAAAATAATAATAATTAGAAGTTATGCATACAGTATTTTTTAAGGCATGCCAAAAGACATACAAGTATTAGACTTTGCATAGCAATACCACAATAGTAAGGTTGTTTATGGTCCCAGAGATCCCTTCAGTATATACTCCTGGTTACAGTTGTTCACAGTGACAGCTGCTCACAATGATGAATGGTGTGACACTCTTTGTGTTTTGATTTAACACGCTCTCTCCGGCTTTATTAGAATCAAAAGATGCCAAGAATGTATGTAAGGCGGGGCCCCCCTGCTGCTTTTTTGGTGTTGCATCATGTGGTTGATGTTTATTTGAAATGATTGCACACTAGATGACAACATCTGCCAGACATCCTCCCACTATCAACACAGTGTTCTTCAAATTCACTGCTCATGATTGCTGCCTGGCCTGATTTTTCAAAATCGTGGTCCACAGAAACGGCATCGTAATTTATCAAAGTTACACCACAAACTGCCACTGAGACTATAAAACCCAGCTGACTGGTTCGGGTTTAATTGGCAGGGTGTGGACACGAGTAGTTTCTGCAGAATCTTCTGAGGAAACAGACTGCAGCATCAATGCTCCTTTTAAACTTTAAGCATCGGCACATTTGGCCTGGTTAGAGCACTGAAAGATGAAAGGGACTGTTTGAATTAATAGTTTCCACAGGAGAGAACATCAAAGAGCCTCAAATATTAATAATAGACATTTGAGAGTTACACTCAGCAGTTGCCTTTTGTTTTAATGTTTGACTGAGGAATTATTTTTCATCTTTTTTCTTTTTCTTTTTGGTCATTCCAAAAAAATAAAAAAAATAAATCTGTCTCAGTGTGCTAAAAAAACAAACAAACAAAACATCACACTGTAACAGTAAGAACACAATCAGAGCCAAATGTTTCTTATACAGTGATAATAATCCCCATTTTATAAGCTATTGATTGGAAGAAGAGGGGAGAAACTGGAGTGTGGTTCAGTTAACACAAGGTGGCAGTCTTAGTCTGATTGCACTGACACATTGTGTATAGGTTGGTTTTAAGAAACATGTGACAGAATGATATGAAATGTGCAATGTGAACAACACAACACACCAACCAAAGCCTAATATAACTTTATTAATATTATTATTATTAAACAAGTCACACACTTTGTCTTCATTAATGTTGGCTTATTCTATTGATTTCCAGCTCAATGTTTTTATTCTTGGACTCTACTAGAACAACTTTGCATGATCCACAGTTAAAAATAAACCCTGTTTTATCTTAAACTGGGCTTTAGAGCAGCTCCTCAGTCCACCCTCTGCCTGATACAAGGATTTAGCTCCTACCCCCTCCATTAAAGCCAGCTTTCTTCTGATTTGCTGTCCCTCAGAAACACAAGGTTTGAACAGCTGGTGGATGGGACTTCTGTGCTCATACTGTGAACACACCTAAAAAAAAAAAACTGTCTGAGATTACACATACACTGACCTCTTTATTTGAAACTAATGTCATGTTTAATATGAACATCCATCACTATTATAGTATACTTTGTGTGGTTTCTTATTAGTATATAGGCGGTTTAAAGGTTACCTTATGATTTTTGATTGAGTGATAAAATAACTATGAATGAAATGAAATAAGGAAAACAGAAGGGCACAGAATGCAATGCATTCAATCAAAAATAGTCAATATTGTGCAAAGTGTGTAAGCAATAGTAAAAAGAAACTGCTACACACACAAGCAGAAAAACTAGGACTTTTTAATCAGCAAGACGACAGAAAGCAGGAAGGATCATAGCTGAAAAACTGAGAGCTTTCTAAGCCTATTTGTGTGTGTGTGTGTGTGTGTGTGTGTGTTGTCTCCAGATGTGTACACACTGCCATGAGTCCAACAAACCAACACTAAGCCTCTTAACTAATGTGTGAAGTGTGCCGTGACCTCTGGCTCTCTATGCGGCCACTATATTAGGTTTGCTCAGGCCAACATTTGTCTTATTTAATGACATTTTTAAAAATGGTGATGACTCAGAATTAATCGAGTCAAAAACAAATAAAACATGACGACTTAAAAATCTGCCCACATAGATTCAAGAGATGAAGAAAAGCGCATACATTTGGGCACATAAGCACAGGAAACAAGCCTCAAGTTTGCAAAGTGCTGTTTTCTCTTTCACACAGCTGTGAATACACAAGAGTGGATTAAGGCCACTTAAGAAAACAAAAACAATGCCACAAATCAAGAGAGTTGAAGTGCTAACATTTCCTCTTTAAGTCTTTAGCCCTAAAGTTATCATAATGAATAACAGCGGTGCTGCATCATGTAGTATTCAGAAATATGTATAAACAGGCTGATGAGGATTTGAAGCCAGACACACTGGCTAATTTGACTTCAGTGCAAAAAGAAACCATAAATAATATATACATCTTTTATACTCTTCAGATCATGCTCCAACTCAAAAATGAATTAATTTGCAAATATTATGAGTCAGCACTGTTGGGAAAGTCACGCAGCCCAGCACGCATAGAGTTAGCTCAAAACTTAAGGCACACATAAAGAGGTTTACAGGCCAGCCCAGAATTTGGACCGCTGGTGTTAAAAATAAACAGGCACAAATGAACAAAGAAGGGATAAACAAAAAATGCAGCTCCCCACATGTTGCACAGTTATATGGTGCTCAGCCATTTACAGGCTTGCAAGCCTCACCCTGTGTCCACCAGCAGCTAATGTCTGACATAAGCACTATGACGGGCAGGTGAGTGGAAGCTAAAACAGTTCGAACTGTGTGATGCCATTCAAGGAAAACTCAGGGTGGAGCCGCCGTAGGCCTGCAGAATAAAGCTGTGCTTGTTTTACAGCAGCAGAGCTCCAGCCTGAGCCCGGACACTGTGTTCTCTGCAACATGTTTTACGTGATACAATGAAAGCTTGTTTACAAATGAAGAGGGTTAAAGTGCTTGTGTAGAATATTAATGAAAACACACACACACGCTGTTGTGTTTCTGTACTGATCGGGTGTTTCCAGGTAAAAGAGGTGGGACCTGGTAAAAACAGGAAACAGGAAATGGGTCTGCTTCTAAAATGGGTCAATCAAAAGATCTCTGCAAAATAATGGATATAATGTGAGTTTTGTTCAAAATTAGATCAAATGAGAAACCAAATATTAGTGGGAGTGTGTGTATATATTTGAGTCTGCTTGTATACTTTTGACCTGTGTGCCAAAAACAGCCCTTGCACTTTTAGACATAGATGACCTGAATCCATGCCATGACTTAACGAGGCCATCCTTTGCACAGATTCCATCTTTGCATTGATTTTCATTCAGTTAATCCTGATAATTCTTGTGTAATTTTGCTGAAAACTGACAAATGGCACTAAAAACATTTTTTTTTAAAACTGTTACATTTTTCCTTGTAAATGAATGTGGTATACAACATAAAGCCATAAAATAGAGGATCAGACTTGAAAGACAAGCCAAAGAAAATCTTTAGTTCACCTCCTTACAGTAGAAGCTTTATACTATAATTTCCATATTATATTTCTTTATGCAACTAAAATGTAGCTCCATCCATCCAGAAAGTGGAAAGTGTCCCAGCTACGGTGCAGTGGCACTACTAGGTGTGTTTCCATACTCAGGGCGGTGAACTAAAACTGGACAAGACCCATGTTGTGCATGAATGTGTGGAATTATGGGTCAAAGCACTCAGCCATGGGTGTGTACTGTCACAGCCTTTAACACAGAGTGTTTCTGTTTGTTCCCGTTCCTGGAGGTTTGCTGTTAAATGAAGATTCAGACTGTGTCAATGTGTGTGTGTGTGTGAAGTTAAAGAGACCAAGATGTGGCACCTCACATACTGTCAGGTCGTCATATAACCTCAACAGTATCACCACAGCTCGGCTTTTCTAGTGGGAATTTGTGTGTGCCTCCCATTCAGAGTTCATATAATATTAATAGCACATATTTAAGATGAATTTTTTATGTCCATTATCAAGTGGAAAGGTCAAACATTTCCTGGCTCAAGCTTCTCAGTGTGAGTATTTTTCACTTTATCATATGCTGCCCTGTTAGATATTATTAGAAATTAAAAAACTGGTCAGGCAAAACATCTGAAGTCATCACCGTGGCAAAGGTGCAGTGTAACTAACTGGATTTACTTGAGTATTTTCATGTTCTGCCCCTTCTGCTACTACATTTTGTATGCAAATGTTATACTTTGTACTCCTTTGTGCTGGAGATATAGTTGATATATCCTTCACATATCCAGTGATATTGAGCTTGTCAACTCATACCAGGCAAGTAAGACGACGTTTACTGATGTCAGATGCTGATGATTTATATATATATATATATATATATATATATATGTATATATATATATATATATATAAAGCCTGCTTATGTTGGGATAAAGCTGCGCATTGTACTTGCCGGACGTGATGCAGTGTTTCCCCTCTCTTGCCGTGATGTCACTTAAGGAAAAGAGCTGCTAAGACTTCAGCCACAGCCCTGATTGGTAAAAACACCTCCAGACTAGTCAAATAAAGAAAAAAACAAACAAATATGCATACATACATTTTTATAAAGATGACTACCACAGAGTTTCACAGGTGGGACACTAGCTATGAAGATGAGGGTTTTTTCCTCTTCTCTGGTGTCAATAGGGTGTTACTTTGAAGAGGCTGAGTGGGAGGAGATATGCAGATGGAGCCGGTGGAGCCCTTTTAGTGTCGTCTGTAGTCTCCCAAACTCACAGTGGACTTTTGCCACTTGAACAGAGTCTACTACAACCACAGCCAGCATCATCGCTCACAGGGTGACATTCTGCTGTATAACCAGCCAAAGGAGAGTCTTTTTGCAAGCAAGTGGAGAATATCTGACTATTTGATGCATTTCTTGCCCTGGGTAGAGAAGTTTTTCTGTGATACCTCAGTTTGAAGAGTCTTTTTCACTCAGCTTTAGACCTGACACGTGAATATTCAAGGATGAATTTTTCAGTAGTTATGAGCCATTTTTTCCTTGCGACTCTGTTTTCATCACTGGTTGAAACCAAGTTCTACACACCATTCCAGTCTCACCAATATAAACCTGGGATCAGCCAACACTACAGTCAAGGGCAACCCACCAGCAGACACAGGTAAGTGCTTTTTCTCTACATCTCTGTCATGTACAAAATCACTTTAGATCATTCAATTACCAATCTTTTGTTTTTTTAAATATTAAATTATATTTTACCAAGTTTTCCTCTTTCATCTTTTCTTTCCCCTCTGAAAGGAATCACTGTGCCTATGTCATAGAAAAGACCGTGTCCTTCACTGTGCAGGATGGCGCAGCCCCTTATGTAAAAGCAGAGTACAACAAGTGTTCCTTGGGCCACAAATGCCCGGCTCTCTTGTGAGTAAACGCTGCTCTTATGATGTGTTTTAATTTAGATCACATCATAGTACAAAACACTGCAGTTGTGTTTTTAACTAATTACTGGTGCTCCCTGCAGGTATCGCCTGATGTACAAGCCACTTTACAAGGTGGCACATAAAACCATCACAGAGTTGGAGTGGCGTTGTTGTCCTGGGTACTCTGGTTATGACTGTATGGAGGGACATCCAGTTTACCAACACTCTATGAAAATGATGCCACCATTCAAGGGCCCACCAATGAAAGGCCCCCAATTTAAGGGGCCACCAAACAATGTCCCAGTGTTCAAGGGCCCACCTATTAACACTGCTGTTAAAGCCAACCCATGGAGTCATTCCAAAAGACCTCCTACTGGCAGTTTTAACCCCCACCCAATGCATCACTTTGGGTCTCCGAGGTCCTCCTCCTATCCAAACACCCCCTTCCAGCCTTATCCATCAGAGCCAGAGTCAGCTCCAGAGCATGAAGAGCCACATTACACAGAGAACAACCATGAACATGAACATGAACAGGAGAATGGCCAAGCACCTGAGGAATTTATACCTGAGGAAATCCCTCCTCCTCCCCCCTCTAGTGGTGAACAGCCTGTGGGGGAGAACACAGGTATGTCCCCAATTCTGATAAAACTCACTTCAAAAGTGACGAAACTGTGTACTTTCTTTTGCTCAAAGTGAAAGCATAGTAGTGGGTTCTGAAAATCTAATGCATTATTTTGAACTGGATTCAAAATGCAAATCACATCAAAGTACAATGTTTGTGCTTTGTTTACTGTGCTTGCCCCAGTTTTAACAGCATCTCTCTCTCTTTAGGCCATGCTCTCAACAGTGAGACAGAGGAGAGGATGCATCATATGGAGGAGGATGTGCGGCGTCTAAACCAAGGTCTGGAGACTTTGAGGGCGACTGTGAATGGGCTGGAGGAAAGCCTGCGAGCCTCGCTAAGAGAGGATGCAAACAGGATGCTGTCAGCTTTGCTCTTGGCTGCCCCAGGTGCTGTTCCCCTTCCAGCTGTAGCCTCTCATCCATCCACTGTTGGGTTTGTAGAAATTCCTGGGGGAGACCTTGACACAGATGGTCTAGATGGCAGACATGTTTTTCCAGGCCTCACACAACTGAATGAAAAGGTCGAAGAGCTTAGGACAGAGCTGCAAGCCAAGACAGCCGAGCTGCAGGAACTCAAAGCAACAGTGATGGGACATGATGGAGCACTGAAGAAGATTTCTAATACAACAAGTAATGGAAATCTTCTGGTATAAAGCCCCACTGGCAAGCTTGGGGACACTGTGGAGAAAGTAATGGATGCCAAATTAAGTGTAGCCAGGGCAGAAATTCGTGGTGGATTTGAGAAACGTGTGGAGAGCGCAGAGGACCGATGCGAGGAGAAAGCTGGAGATATGCGTCGTCGGTGCAAGAAAGAGGAAAGTGAGCAGCAGGAGCAGATGGAGGATGCTCTGCAGGAAAGTACCATCAACTTGAGAACAGAGCTGAGAAACCTCCAAGCACAGATCCATGATTTTAATGGTACAGAAAGCTGCTGTGAGAGGATGAGTGGCGTTATTGAAAGAGTGCAGCTGCTGGAAACATCAATGGCAGGTCTCAACCAGTCCCAGGAGCACCTGAGAGTGGAGCTCGGTGGACACAAGGACCACATAGAAGGAATGCTGGAGGGGCGTCTGGCATATGTGGAGGCCAAGCTCAACCTGACTAAAAGTGATGAGTCTGGAAGGATAAGTGATCTCCTAGACGAAGGTGTGACAGGGCAAGCTTTGGAGGCCAAAATGGAGGTTAAGTTAAGGGATCTGGAGTGCCGTCTACTAACAGCTTTGGAAGAGCTGGGTAATGCCACTGCTCTGGAGGGTCATGTTGTTCCCACTCTGGAGACAGAGCTGGAGTCACTCCGAGGGAGACTCGAGGTGGATGTGGACAGAATGCAAAAGCACCTCAACAGCTTGGAGGTTCTCTGCACCTCTTCATGTACCTCACCGCAAAAATCTGCCTTCCAGGAAGACTCTGCTGCGCCAAGTGAAAACCTGGCTTTGGAGCAGAATGTGAAGGAGGCACTGGATATGCAAGGTGACCGTTTGAATAGACTCAACATTACACTGCAGAACATCCTAAAGCGTTTGACCCACAGGGAGCAGCAAGAGCAAGCAGAGGAAGATTCTTTTATCCATGGAGAGCTAACAATCCTCAAGTTCAATGTGCGTTCAGTTAACCACACCCTGAGAAGCCTCCAGGATTCCCTGGAAACAGTGGTCCACCAGGCTGGTAAATCCAACAGCTCTTGGCATGAAAGAGAGACTCGTTTGGCCCAGCAAATAAAAGGTGTGGTCCAGCTGGTTGGACATCAGGCTTCCATGCTTGGAGCAGGTGAACGCAGACTGACCCGGCTCAAAGGTGAGCTACAGGAGATGAAGAGGCGGCTAGTTGAAGAGGTACGGGGGTGCCGGAAATCAGCTATGGTGGTCCAGAAAGAGGTAACTGAGGTTGGTGGACGTGTTGCCAGCGTAGAGGACCAGTGTAAGGGCTTAAACTACTTGGCAGAGGACCTGGAGAGAATCAGGGAAGAACTAGAGAGACAGTCAAATGGTCTTCTCCTGCAAGTCAGCGGGACTCTCTCCAGCCATGCTCAGCAGCTGTCTGAGCTGAAAGGTGAACTGAAAAACTGCACCTCCAAAGCAGAGCCAACACAACAGAGTTTAGAGGCAGCAGTGAGACGAGGGGACACCTTCACTCTGAATTAGTTTACTTAATATGGACAATCAATTTTAAAACCATGAAGAGTAAATATTTTGCAGGTGTAGAGGGGTTCTACTAAGCCCATTATTATACAGTTTGCAAAGGTTTTTGAACCTGCACTGAAATGCTGTAAGGATGTTTTGTTAGCTTACAATATGAAAAGAAACCAAAAGGCAGCTAATGCAACTGCACTCACAACTGAATCTTGAAATCTAATCTTTATGCTGTTGAGAATAATTAGAGCCTGAGTGATTGAGTGAGAGATAAACAACTGTACCTGTGTTACTGTACTGCTTACTGTGTTACTGTAAAGCTTAAAAAAATCATATACAATCATTTAATTATGTTTACATGTTGACGTTTTTATATTGTTTTTTCTCATATTTAGAGTAGAAATATACAAGATATGTTTTTATATGGCTCTAGCTTTTGAGTATTAGTTTCTATTCTTGCTGCAGTCCCACATGAACTGTTTCAAACTATTTAAAGTTAAATTTTAAGGTTTTTCAATACAGACAATTCAATAAAAGTTTATTTTGTCTTCCTGTTTTCTTTTCTACCGTAACTCATCAAGGTACTTTTTACTACAAACCTCATTCACCCATTCCCACACATTTACATTCATATGGCATTTAATCTTTGCCTTTCTTGCATTTTCTAACTATCACACACACAAAACAGCACTCAGGCGGATGCATTGGGGACAATATGGTGTTTAGAATCGTTGCCTACATTTTGGCAGACTGGAGGAGCCAGGGATAGCATCACTGACCTTCTCATTAGACGATGACCTCCACCTACATCCTGAGCCACAGTGACAAGAAAAAATAAACTGAAAAACCAAAAGTAAGTGTGAAAAAAAACCCATTTTATTTAACTGATATAATTTTATTCTTATAAAACTAACCAAAATATGCAGAAAACAGGCTTTTGTTTTAGGGTTAGGTCAAATTTGGGTAAATCTGTTAACACAAACAGCACAAGTTGCACATGCTTATTGAGACCAGCATGTCTGCATTACTGTGTTATGTAATGTTGTATTACATGATTGTACAATTATAATGTTCTGAACTTCCCAAGTCTAACAATCTGACAAATACCATCCATCCATCCATCCATCTTCTTCCACTTATCCAGTTCACATGCATATCTTTGGACTGCACTGGTAGCTGGAGAGAACCCATGCAGGCACAGGGAGAACATGCAAACTCTACACAGAACAGTTCCAGTCTTCAAACTCAGGACCTTCTTGCTGCTGCTACTAAAGAGGAACTATAACCCTGCTTTCACCCTGAAAGTATTGATGCAGAGAAATGAGGACGCCACAAGAGGGCAATAGAGAAACATTAATAGACCTGACTGAAGGGCGCAGGGAGAACTGAAGTGTGACGAGTGTAAATAATGTCTCCCTTCCAAAAAATTAAGTTCGCAGGCACCAGCCTTGCTTGCCAGAGGAAAATTACAAATTTGCAATAAAGCCAAGGTGATGGAGAAAGACAGCCAAAGAGCACTTCAGTGCAGCAGCATCCTACATCTCATTCCCTCTTTAGGTTACAAATATTCCAACTTTCTGAGAGCAGTCCTCATCAAGCAGTTACAATAGAGTGAGGGGTGACTTTGCTAATAGCCTTCCCCTGTTAGTTCCTGTTTCCCTATCGGACAAACAACCATTAAAATGACAGCTACGTGGGAGATGAGCTCACTGCTGTGAGAAATTTTTTTTAACCTGAGACATGTGGTGAATAATAATGACAGGAAATATCACGGAGGGAAGGAGGGCAGACGTTAGAGACAGACACCAAATTTATGTCTGCTGAGAAGAAGAGTGATGGAGCAATCTCAAGACAAATACACATCTCGATAATAATGATGCAGGTCTGCACATGCATGTAGAGGAAGTGAGGGGCAGAGATGGCCACAGTTTCCAAATACAACTGCTACATGCAGCCACCCAAATCACCCTTCTAATTTCTGAAAGTAAAATGATAAACCATGGATGCCATGAAATGGAAGTAATTGAATAACTGTCTATAAACCATAAGAAAAGTATTAAACTATTCTCTAACTGCTAAAATACAAGTCTCAGATTATCTCTTCTCATTGTTTGGGTGTCCTCATTTTTTGCATTCTTGCAGTGCCTCAATTAAGTTCACACAATCGCAGACAACAAAACATTAATCATGTTTGTTTCCAACAAGACACTTGGACAGAAAGGGCAGCCAGGGCTCTGATGAATTTGTCCCCTCTGACTCTCTTCACTGCTCACTCATGGATCCGATTCAGAGTTACGCTTGCTGCACAACTCGCATGCACCACCTGGCCAAAGCAAGCTCCAAAATCACAAAAGGCAAAGCTCTGGCACAGACACGGAGGACAAAGGATACTGGAGTAACAAGAGGTACATACTGGAGTAAAAATGTCCTCTGCAGAAGTTTAAGGTGAAAGGAGAGTTTTTGTCCTTATTATAGTGATGGCCAGAGAACAGACAGGGTAGATTACAGCTGCCTCAGAAACAAGGAAGCCCAGGAGAGGCTTACCTTAAATCAAGGTCTCAGAGCTACTTAGTAATAAGCATCAGGATCTGACGTTCTCCAAGAAAAAGTACTGGGTGCTCTTGGATGCATAACTGAAATGTTAAGGGTGAGAAGTTTTACCATCATAAAAATCACATGATTTTAGTTTAAATAATTCTGCTAGATCCAAGCTGTTTGCACTTGGTTTGTATCCAGAAGAACACAGTTTTTAAAAAATAAACAATCAATAATAAACCTCAGTTTTGAACATGCCAAATGATGTCAAACTTTCTTCTTTTTTTTTTCCAACAACTTTTATTATTTTTTACAAGAAAATGGCCAACCTGTAAACATTATAAAAGAAGTATCAAAGATTCAAGTCTGGCATAACAAACAGAAAAAACAAAGCATAACATAAAACAAATAAAACAAACTCAGGAACAAAGCAAATATCCTCAGCAAAACAAACAAACAAAACAAACAATAAAAACAAATAAAATGAAATAAAACTTTTTCAGGTTGCCTGTCGTTTCAACATTGCAATGTGAGACGCATCAATCCAGAACATCAGGGAGAACAAGTCTCCCTACATGATCATAAAAACGATCCCACATTGCACCCAATTTATTCTCTCTGCCCTTTAACATAAATCTTATTTTCTCCAATTTGGCGAAGTAAAGGACTTCTCTGACCCACTGGGTAAATGATGGTGGTGATGAAGATTTCCATTTTGCTAGAATTAGGCGTCGGGCCAATAAGCTGACAAATGCTGTGAAAGCTTCTTCCTCAGGAGACAGGTGTGTGTAAGGAGAAATATTGCGATACTAGCAGCAGGCATAATTTGTTTTCCGGCAGTCTTAGTTAGCGAGTCAAATATCTCTCCCTAGTATGATCTTAGGTTAGGACAAGACCACATCATGTGAGCATGGGTTGCAGGCGTCAGACCACAGCGGTCACAGGCAGGGTCCACATCTGGAAACATTTTTGACAGCCTAGCCTTCGTTAGGTGTGCACGATGTACTATTTTAATGATGTCAAACTTTCTACTAGAAAGAATAACATATATATCGAGGGACAACCACTAATACGCTCACCTCCACACAACTGTCCGGGGTCCCCGAGGACTGACGAACTTTAAATTGCTGCAATGGCAATGTGAAAAGTTTGTAATGACAGCAGGAGAAACCTGACCTCCCCAAGTCAGTCCCTCCTGCCTCCACTCGCTCCCTGCATGATCGTGACTAAACAAGCCAAATGACAAGGATGAAAGCCACTCAGCAAAAATGAAGAAGGGTTATCAAGGTTGTCCAGCTCAATCTAACCAAGTCAAGTACGTGCTCCAGGAGCTAGGGTCTGGACACCAGCAGTTCACTTACTGAGTAACAATCAGGCAGAAAGAATGTGAAAGTTACAGTATTAATGAGTATTTACACTATTAACACTTCATAAGTCATCTTGGTCTTAGGCATTGTTACCAAAATAAACATGGTCTCTGCCATTTTTTGAGTAATGTCTTAGCCGTGAACTAGTGATTTTACAAAAAGTCAGTCAGAATAATTGTTTGATGTGTTGTATTTTAGTCTGTTTTGTCTGTTAAAGTGACATGGGTTTTTTTTAATAATGCAAATTTGGCTATATTATTTGAAGCATTTTTTCTTCTTTTGGGGAATGACTTGTAAACACTTTGATTGATGGGAGCAGTTTGGGAATGAGTTTCCTTCAGTTTTTTTTCAGTCTCTTTATTTTGCGTGCAAAAACTGTGAAATTTAGTACCATGGCATTGATCTTAAATCATACATATAAAAATGGAAAGAAGTAAACAAACTATACATCATTGTATCAAGAAAATTAAATATTGACTTCACTTCCACAGGACACCCTTGCCAAATATAAGTACCTTAAAACAGAATTTGGTCCGGTCCTTAAAATGAAAGGTGGATTGTGAAGACAAATAGGGAGCAAGGATAGCGGAAAGTAAATGAATTCATATCTATGGAGTGACGATTGTTCCATAAGCATGAAGATTTAATGAGGAAGAAGTGCATAAAGGTCTTCCACATAGAGAGATTTAATAATTTATGGTATGAATGGGTGTCAGGAGTATCAAGGTTGTATGCAACTGTACTCCATATGTCTAAGCAACTTAGTGTCGCATCAAGACTGAGGAGGGTGAAAACTCACCTGTCTGTCTCCAAAATCACCTCCCCATAAAAATAAAAATAAAAAAAAAAGCTTGTTTTTATGTTTTGTTGTGAACACAGATTAAATAGGCTCTATTATGTTTTTCCTCATTATCTGTCATACATATTCTGTTAGAAATGTGGATGTTCATATGAAACATAACCAAAGTTTCAACAAAATAAGGTCAGTGTCTGTACGAGTAAGGCTCCAAACTGCTCTAAATGCTCTGTTTCAGAGTGTGTTTCCTACTCTTGGATCTATATGATGTCAAAGAGAAATCAAATATCCCTAATATAATCATTTAAGGTACACAGCTCTGACTGTGAGCATCGAAGCTACACCCACCTGCTGTTGAAACATTATGTTTGCAATGTTTGTTCATTATGGGTACTCAGGCTTCCTCCAACAGTCCAAATACATGCATGTTAGGTTAAGAGTGCTCATTCTGGAAATGCTCATATGCTCATATAGGTCGTTTTAGAACAAATGACTCATATTGTTATTTGGATAGGAGGACATGTTCTAAGTTGTCTGCAGGTGTGAATGTGAACGTAAATAATTGCCTCCTTCTCTGTGCTAGCAACAGACTGGTGATCTGCCTATGGTGTACCCCACCTCCTGCCCTATGACAGATGGGATAGGCTCCAGCCCACCCATAACCCTGAATTGGATAAGTGGAAGATGGATGGATGGATGGAGGGATGGGCCTTAAAACTTAATTTAGTTATTAAATCTCAGTCACACACAACAAACAGACTAATTCTCTATGAACTGTTCTCTGTATTTAAATATATTAATTAGCCAATGATTAATGATTAAATCCTGACTGAATATGAAGACGTGTATATGTGCAACTTGTGAATTTTCACATTTTTATATGATTTAGCACTATGCTCTTTCCTTCTGTGAAACACATTAAAATCAATCTGTGTCTTACAAATGGGAGTGGGGGTGTGACTGGTATTTAGAGCTGCAGGACAATTTGAATTCACTGTGTAGACACATGATGTGCCATTAGATGAGCAGCACCAACAGCTATCAAACCGCCCATGCTATTTTTAAAATGGTTCTGTGTTAAGCTTAATTTGCACTTAGCATCCATCGCCTGCATATTTATAGAGATCAATATGCTTCCTTGTCTTAAGAACTTCCATTAGTGTTAAAACAACCATTTTTTTAAAGGGTGGTGATAAAAGTCAAGAGTTACTGATGTTTCTGCCACATCTATTGTTACACAACTTATTTAAAAGATAAATAATATCAAGTGGAACCCTGATGTTGGTCAAACATGTAAAAAACAAACAAAAAAATAATGAAATAAGCCAGTGTATATTAGTTAAATTTACTGTGTCCCATGCGCCCACCCAAAGACTGGGGGAGATCAAGCATTTGAACCAATGGTAGTCTACCTGTGCTAGTGAATGCTCTGCCTGCACACCTATGGTTCTTTGATATTAGTTAAAGACATGCAGTTTGGCTGATAAGGCTTTGAACAGTTTTTGTAGTTTTTTAGCCTCTGTAAATCACCACTGTTAGTGAAATTAAATCAGACAATCAAGATGTGATTAAGTGCAGATTTAAAGCTTAGTTCAAGGGGTTTAACTAAAGTAAAGAATATTAACTGTTTAGGAATTCCAGCCATTTTCATGCACGGCTCCTTATTTCCAGAGGCCCAGAAGTAATTGCACAAAGAATTTTAAATATGGGGATTGTTTTTAATATCTAGATGAAAATCTTTTGCAGTCAATGACTGCCTGAAGCCTGGAACCCATGGACATCACGCTCTGTTTCCTCCTTGAGATGCCCTGCCAGGCTTTTCCTGCACTGGTTTCTGCTTGTTTATAGGAATTTCTGCATTCTCTTTTGTGTTTAATAACTGAAAAACATGCTCTATTGGGTTGAGATAAGGTGACTAACTTGGCCATTTCTTTACATTAAGAAACTCTTGCTTTTTCAGTATGCTTTGGGGCATTATCCATTTGGACTGTGAAGTGCTGTCTGATCAGTTTTGCAGCATTTGGCTGACTCTGAGCAGAGAGTATAGCCCTGCTACTTCTATCAGAGGTCACATCATCAATAAACACTAGTGACCCGGTTCCACTGGCAGCCATACATGCACATGCCATAACATTGCCTCCAGGATGTTTGACAGATGATGTTGTATGCTTTAGATCATGAGCTGTTTGCATCTTGTTGTAAATCCACGGTATATACATTCATGAAGGTGTAGTTTGATTGTAGACCTTGACAATGATACTTCCTTCTTCATAAGACTATTCTTGACTGTCCTGTGATCATTCACTTTAGTTGTCTTCTGTGCTCATTCGGGCCCTTTGGTGTTGCTGAGCTGACCATTGCAATCATTCTTTGAAAGAATGTACCAGGTTGTCAATTTGGCCACTCCTGCTTTTTGTTGTCTCTCTGATAGATTTGTTTTGTTTTTTCAGCCTAATGATGGCCTCACTGACTTGCATCAACATCTCTTTGGACCTCATATTGAGAGCTTCCGTGAAGAGCTACAGATTATAAGCTCAACATTTACAATCAACTAATTGTCATGAAATAACGAGGGACTAGGCCTCACCTGACCACGAAACTGCTTCTCAGTCAATTGTTTAATTACTTCTGAGTCTCTGAAAATGGGGGACTGTGTAAAAAATGGCTACAGTTCCTAAGCAGTTAATTCAATTCAATTCAATTTTATTTATATAGCACTAGATCACAACAAACAGTCACCTCAAGGTGCTTTGTGTTGTGGGTAAAGACCCTACAATAATACAGAGAAACCCCAACAGTGGGGTGTCTTTACATGAGGCCATGTACATTGCAGGTGTGATTCCTCCCCATGACCACGTGACCCTCTCCATGGTTGTTCTGCCTCCTGGCGGGCTCTAGGTTCCTTCTCGCTCTTGATCAGTTTTTTTAAACTGCCTTGCCTTTCGCGCTCTCGGCCCTGTCCCCTCGCTGTGATTTCTGCCTCTCTGGGGATCCTTTGGTGGGTCCTCTGGGCCTGCCCCGTCGCCGCCGCTCTGTGGGAACCCAGGCCTTCCCCTGTTGCCGGGTCTGGGGGTGGGATTGGGGATGGGCGGGGGCATTGCCGGTGCTGCCTTTCCCTCTGTTCTCCCCCTGGGTCGGATTGGCTTCACTTGTCACTCTTCTTTTAATGCACAGCACTAGCTTAGCACACACACACATAAGATTCATAATAATGGTATTTATGTAGGGCACTATATTATATATATATATATATATATATATATATATATATATATATATATATATATATATATATATATATATATATATATATATCACTCAGGGATTGTG
>JAMQGT020002952.1:0-13019 GCA_024447675.2 Pterophyllum scalare | reverse complement strand
GGAGGTTATTGTAGAATTTATTGAGTTTTGGAGTTCATATTTTTCTTTGTTTCTCCCTGTTGTGTGTCCTTAATGTTACACACATTTAGCATGTAGTGCTGCTGTCTGTGAACAGGTGGTTGTTGAATAGATTTCTTTAAAGGGTATCTTTGGTTGAGTTTTTGTTACACAATAGTCACTCTTGTGCCTTGAATCTTGCACCTGACAAAGTATGACAAACTAAAACTGATACTGAAACTAACAAAACTAAACTAAGACTAAGCATTAAACCAAAAATAAAAACTAATAAAAACGAGCGAAACCACTCTGAAAACTAACTGAAGCTAAACAATGATGTAAAATTCAAAACTATTATAACCCTGCCACGACAGGATAAGCAGAAGAGGATGGATGGATGGATGGATGGATGGAAGGATGGATGGATGGATGGATGGATGGATGGAAGGATGGATGGATGGATGGACGGATGGATGGAAGGATGGATGGAAGGATGGAAGGATGGATGGATGGATGGAAGGATGGAAGGATGGATGGAAGGATGGATGGATGGATGGATGGATGGATGGAAGGATGGATGGATGGGTGGATGGATGAATGGATGGGTGGTTATATGTTTTGGGGTTTTTTTTAATTATTGGTTGATATTCTGCCTCCATTAAAATTAAACGACCATAAAAATTTGACACTGTTTATTTCTTAAGTGCACAAACTTACAAATTCAGCAGGGGATCAAAGAATTATTTGTAACACTTCAGTTTGTGCTCCGACAGCTGACTGATGAGCAGTTTTAGTGGCTGTGGGTGTGGCCTGTTTCCTGTTTAAAAGCCAAAACCATGAAAATCAATACAGAGGATGTACCTCAGGTCACTGAAGAACAGAAAGGCCAGTGTGTGTGTGTGTGTGTGTGTGTGTGTGTGTGTCAAACAACAACAGTTCATAGAAATCGTTCTAAGCTAAAAATGACCCTGATATTTGTGCCTGTGATGAGTGCATTTAGACCACAATTAAGTGTATCTGCATTAAAAATGCACCAACAACAGAAACACAGTTTAATGACTTGAATTAGTCAAGTCTAACTGCAGCCTGTGTCACCATTAAACTGTCGTTTAAAGTGGCTACAATGATGCAACACTGCAAGTCTTCATAAAAACTGAACGGGGGTGTCTGTTAGTGTGATGGGGGTTTTCATAGAGATGCGGAGTGGTTATGTATCCGGCTGTAATCATGTTGATTCCTGCGGTGATGGTGGGCTCTGTGGGAGTCTGTGAGGACATCAGAGGAGCTTCAGCTGCCTTTAGTGTAGCACCACTGCTGTGTGATTTCCCTCAGGCTGAGAATAATGTAGGTAAACCTGCATCCTTAACCTGAAGAGTAATGGTTCATCCAGTTTTCCAGCTTCACCTCCACCTCTAGAAATTTCCCTCTGACTCCAGAATAATGCGTCTGCATCTGTTTTCCTGGCCTCAACTCAACCTCTCGCTCTCGCATGACTCCAGAATAATGTAGATGTATTTATTTTTACACTCCCCGCCTCGACCCCCGTCGCTATCAATCTGGCTTTAGAATAATGTAGGCACATCTGTTCTGCTCACCCCCCTAACCCCTCAATTTCCCCACCACTTCAGGATAATGTAGGTGCATCTATTATCTACGCTCACACCAGCGCTGCTGTCTGCGACCGCTTTTCAGAATAATGTAGCTGCATTTACAAGGATGCCCCCCCAATCTCGCATGTTATCTAGCAGGGTAGGAAATAAATAAAAGGCTGCGCATGTACAGCTTGGAGTGCAGGTGAATTTATTTCTCAGCTAATCAGTTACGCCGAAGTGCCACACCATCGCAGCTTTCCATATTCTTGCCTGTGCCAAGCTCTCAACGTCCCCCTCCAGAGACACCAGCACAGATGAGGTGCAGGGAGGGGAGAGGATGGAACAAAAAGAAGCAGATAACAGTGTTGTTGCGGCCTCACCCCCGCCTTTTATTTATCATATCTCCAAATGGTGGTGTAGTTGTTGTGCTGTGGTCAGGATACAGTGACCTTAGTTGATCAACTACCCGCTCAGCCGCCTGATAAGAGGGCTAATATAACAGCGGGTGAGTGGGGAAGGCTGTACTGTAATTATTTCTGCGCTGTCAGAGGGGAACGGACCGAGGCCCTCCTGCCGATTCAAATCTGAGACGGAGCTACAAAAGAGGCGGAGGAAGTAAAGAAGGGCCACAACAACAACTGCAGCTACGCCAGGGAGACAAATATCAGCCGGGCGCGACGACACGCCTGAAATTGGACCAGTTTGTCATGCACAGAGCTGCCACACACACACACACACACACACACACACACACACACACACACACTCACATCCGTGAGACCATAAACGACTTAATTCAAACTTTGCTGGTACCCCAGCAAGCACTCACAGGTAGCCTGTGATGTAGAACCCTCCCTTGGATGTTGAAGGGTCCAAACCCACATGTGGGTCAGTGAAGTATCCACACAGGAACACTGTGGGTACAAACTTTGTCTCACAGCAATGCGCAGTTGTTGAGTTTGCTTATGTGGACCTCATATATCCATCATGACTAATAAGAATATGTTCAGTCATGTTCACATGAAATAGTTCTGATTTCTCTTGATAATAATACTTTAAATTAAATATTGGTTTAGCAGATTTAATAATATATACTATAACTGATGTGACTGCTGAGCAGCTTTGTTGTTGTCCAAACGTCTGACGACTTTTATCCAAATGACTGATAAAGTCATTTTATGGGGGCACCACCTTCACCACCAGGTTAATCATGTGTTCCAGTGCGTTTAGGGTTAAAAATGGAGACTTCTTATGTGGCAGAAAAATATATATTAGACTTTGAAACATCACAAAGCAGAAAATTAAGGCAATTCAAAAGTACCAAAAGCTGCAGTTCCTCTAATGGCCACTGGAGACTGACTCCAAAAGTGGGTCAGTCCTCTGTTAAAACCTCACAGCAGGAATACACATGTTCTCAGTTCTGGTCTCTGCCGCCGTCATAACAGCTGTACAGTGGTGGACTTCACGTTTGTGTTATTAGGGCCGTGATGTCCCCGCTTATCACCACAAATCAGAATCACTGACCTGGACCTCCAGAATCAGTCTGGAGGACGTCTGGAAGAATGAAGTGGAAGACGTTTCGCTCTAGTTCTGGTGAGTGAACTTCTGCTGATTTATTCGTTTGTTACTTAACACTAACTAGCAGCCGTGTGTGTGTGTGTGTGTGTGTGTGTGTGTGTATGTGTGTGTTTTGCATCTGTGTAGTTCATGGGTGCAACTTTGTAACTATGCTTACAAACATCAGCTGATTACTCAGCACTCCAAAGTCTCATCTGCGTATAACGATGACCTCAGAGTTAAAGTCGGGGTTGGAAAACTTGCACGCCAGTGGCAGCTTCCATCTTTTATATACAGTCTGGACTGATCCTACTGTTTTTTTCATCTTGCGAGTCATTCTTAGCTGAGCATCATTTACAAGTTGAAACTCTTATTTAAAGCTTCAGCTGATGAAGTGCAGGTGTTGCAGGTAAACACACAGTGCTGTCTTTTTGCATCCATTAATCTTTTCGTCTTTTTCCTGACTCTTCCTCGTTGTCTTTTCCATTTGCCAACATTCCTGCTGGAGTACGTCTGTCCCTGAGACACACTCGCTGATGCTCTGTGTGTGTGCTGTCGCTCAGCTGATGGTAAGTGAGCATGTATCTGCCCTTTTTTCTATTCCATCCTTCATATATAATTTAACTTGATACATTAGACGCGATCACAGTCGGACATTTCACCAAAAAACATGTAATTACGTGTAGTGTTTTCTCAGCTGCTGGTGATTTATGAGCAAATTTGTTAAAGCTTCTCAACCTGAAATTCAGCCAAGTTTGTTTGACCTTGAAAACAACAAAGCCACTTTGGAGCTGCTGCAGCATTTAGTAGTTAACAAACCAAAGAAAAGTGTCAATTGTGGCTTTTATTGTGAAGCTGGGAGGATGTATGAGCCGGTGTCGCCCGGTGATAGATGACACGATACCCAGCTTTCCTGATTTCGCAAATTTCTATGAAATGTGTCCTGAGTTCATGAAGGCGAGTAGATAAGAGACTGGAAGAGTCTCGCCGGCCAATAGGATTCATCCATTTCTGCCTCTTATCTGCTGATGGGGAAGGACCCTCTCTCCCCTCCTCTCTGCTCCTTCCCTCCTCTCCTTTCCTTTGCTTCTTCATCACTTTCCTTTTCTGTTAGTCTCCTTTTCTCTTCTTTCATCATCCTCTTTTTGTCTTTCCTCTTCGTTTCCTCGGCCTCGTCACAGATCTGTTCTCCTCCTGCTTTCTCTTTCTCGTCCTTCTTTGTCTGTCTTCATACTTGTTTTTGTCTCTCTCATCCTACAGCACCATTTAACTTTAATACCAGAAAAAAGATTATAGTTTGAATTAAATTACATGTTAGAAAGCTTCATTTTCTGGTTTAGACGAGTGCTGAGCTCCACCTGCACGAAGGACACAATCAGCTGTTTTTAATGAACATTTAGTGAGGACAAAATAATAAAATAAGTACAGAATCATCAAAAAGTCAGATCCTTATCTGATACAAACGCACACACTGGTGGAGACACCATGCAACTTTGAAGGCTTAGTGCAGAAATAATTCAGAGGCTCACTAACATCACACACTGATACCAGAGCTTACCACTCGCCTACTGCAGGTTAAAGCACCCCAACCACACCACACCAGACTTTTCAGGAATGGTCGGAGAAACACAAGAAACCACGGCACTGACCCCACCTCCAAACTCCACAGATCACACAATGCAGGAACAACCCCAATCCACACCCCCCATCCTCTCTTCCCTCCTTTGGATCTGGTTCCAACGTCCCGATGCCAGTCACAGGACAGGCTCACCAGCCACAGATATCCCCACAAACCGCTGGCACAAAGGACTTCACAGCTTCAGGCAGGTGCTTTCTCTGCCTGGAGAAACTTTTGGACCGTTGTTGCAGTTTGTTTAGGTTGTTTGCACCATGAAGTGCAGCATTGGTCTGAATCTGAGCAGAGAGTACAGCCTCATGCACTTCACCGCTTCTATCAGCAGTCACATTATTAATAAACATTACTGGCAGCCATACATGCTTGCGCCATCACGCTGAATTCCCCATATTAGACAGATGATGTTTTATCCTTTGGATCATGAGTCATTCTCTCCTAACCCTAACCCTAACCCTAACCATAACCCATCATTGCTGTACAGGTGAACCTTGGTTTCTTCTGTCTTAAGATTCTTTTTACTCAACTGTGACGGCTCTTTTCTGGCAAAGTCTTGAGTGTCACCAGCGGTTTGCAGCCAAACCCTCTGTAGTGATACACCTGCCTCCTCTGGACCTGGTTAGATGTTGTGAGGCTGTTTCAGCCCTTCAGGCCTTTTGGTGCTGCTGAGCTGCTCAGTGCATTCATTCTTTTTCATTCAGATTGTTGATTCGGCCACTCATGAAGTTTTTGCTCTCCCTCTGAACATCTGTTTGGGCCTCATGTTTAAAATTACATTAAAATTATAGTGATGGATGGATGAATGGATGGATGAATTGGTGGATGGATGGATGGATGGATGGATGGATGGATGGATGGGTGGATGGATGGATGGATGGGTGGATGGATGGATGAATTGGTGGATGGATGTATGTATGGATGGATGATGAATTGGTGGATAGATGGATGGATGGATGGGTGGATGAATTGGTGGATGGATGGATGGATGGATGGATGGGTGGGTGGATGGATGGATGGGTGGATGGATGGATGAATTGGTGGATGGATGTATGTATGGATGGATGATGAATTGGTGGATAGATGGATGGATGGATGGGTGGATGTTTCATTTGTCATGAAATAAGAAGGGTTGAAACTGGTTGAGTCGATGGTCCCATTCACTCTGACTGTGTCCAGATACATGCGTCTGACTATTCACAGTAACATCTGTATGTGGAAACAGCTGGACTGACTGCTTATTTCAGGCGTGGTTGAGCATATGAACCTTTATGCTGTAATCGCTGTGCTTTGCAGCTTCACTACAAACAGGGACAGAGCATGTGTAGGAGCGGTGGGAACTAACCGGTGTGTTTGGCAGACTGATTTCCTCTGTGTGTTTCCAACTGTTTGTCTCTAAAAACCTCAGAGGCTCTCAGCTGAAACTGCCAGCGCTGCCGTTTGGCAGCCTGAGACACTAGATCTTCTTTAGGACACTTCAACCCTTTTTTCTGTCTTTCTGTTTTTTTAGGGTCCCTTAAAACAACATTGATTGTTTCCCACAATGACTTTCTGTCGCCGTGGTAATGATTATGCAGATGTGGCACAACCTTTCTGCTTGACGGGCAGTTCCCACAGGGAGAGGCGGTGACACCGCAGTTGTTGCCACGCCGACAGGCACCCGACACAATCCCTCCCCTCCCCTCCCCCGAGCCACCCAACCCTCCTCCCTGTGCTGGCCTTCTGGATGGCAGAGAAGGTGATGGAGGAGAGGGATGCTCTGCTTGCATCACCTGAAGTGCACTATAACACTGTGATGTCACAGTCAAAAGCACCCCGTTCAGTCCATCATTAATTCTGATTGTGTCTCGTATGTGATAATTTTATGATTTTCACAGTTTTGTAGTTTATGATTTAAATCATAGACGTAAACAAAAAAGTCAGGGCAGGAGGAACAAAAATGAGCGCAGGTTCAATCTAAGTGCACAAAAACACGGCACATCGCTCCATAAATGATTCCAGTGAATGCTTAATACTCTCCAACATGAAGTGAGTGTGAGGAGATTATATAAATGAAATGTGTTTGGTGGTGCATCAGGAAGGGCCTAAAACTACAGAGCTGCAGCCACTGTGACAAAGGAAACGGCCCAAAGTGGCTGCTTCTTCTTCTTCTTCTTCTTCTTCGTCTTCTTCTTCTTCTTCTTTGTCTTCTTCTTCTATGAATTAAACATACTGTTTACATTTATCAAAAAATTACCTTCATGTCACAAATGTGACTTAATTACTTTAAAACTGAACACAAACTAAAACAATATGGCTACATTGATCATTACAGGTCGTGTTTTGTAGTTTTTCATATCTGCATCGTTGTTAAAGCTGAAACACTTCCTGAAAATCCTCGAGTTATGTGTGAATACATATTTTTAATGTTTTTCATTTGACTTAATTTTTCAATTCTACAAGCTTAAAAATGATTTACTACAGTGACACTTTGTCTCCTGCTAGAATCAAACCAGCAACCTTTTGCTTGCCAAGCTAATGTGTTCACCTCTACACAGCACTGCTGAGACAGTCATTTAAAAAAAAAAAAGAAGAAACGATTACTGTAGTTATAATCTTTTTTCTGCTAAAGCATTTGGACACATATGAAACAGATGTAACTGTGACAGCGTAAAACCTCCTGGCTGCTCTTCTCTCCTCCAATGACAGCCCTGCACTCATTTATTCTCTCTGATGATTGGCCGTCCGCCGTCACCTCGACAGCTAGCCTTCTTCATCATATCTCTACTTTTCTTCTCCTCTTCTTCAAATCATTTTTCCTTTCATATTAAGTTTTTCCCCTCCCTCTGCTCTGCCACTGGATTTTATTTGACAGGAAATATTCCAGGCGATGTGGTGCGGGTGTAGATCTCAGGCCGTGGCAGATGGAATCGATCCGCCTGATTTGCATACATAAATCTATTGGCTATCTGACACTTGCCAATATTCTGGGCAGCGGGGAGCGGCGGTGCTGAGTCGGCCAGGTCACATTATCATTGGTGATGGAGCTTTGATGAAGTGTGACAGTGCTGCACAGCTGCTGAGAGGCTGCACTGTAAAAAATGGTCTGCTGGCTTTAACAGCAGCTGAGAGCTTTTTAAGGACGCATGTGTCAGACTGTAATCACATATTCTTATTTAACACCTTAAACAAAAGTATGGTATGATTCCCAGAGCACCTCCAGCTTGTTATTAGTTATCAAATCTAGGTGTGATTAAAATATTTTACCAAAAATAAATATGAAAACAATAAAACTCATGTGAAATGAGCTGCTTTGGAAATCTGACTGAAACAAATAAAACCTCTAAACTAATGAGAAGGTTATAGTGTACATCAGTGTGCTCACTCATCAAAAGCAGAAACAGAAAACAAAGCTGGGACTTCTGCTGTCATCCATGAGTATCCTGGACTGCTGATTATCATCAGGCAAAAAATGTACCAGAACTGAAACAGTGGCTGCATAGTGGATACGGTCAGCACTGCAAGCCCCGCCCACAGCCTGCATCAAGCAGAGACTGTCTGAGAGCAAAGAGACCTCGAGTTCCTTTAGTGGAGATCCAGACTTTGAGATTTGTCACCAAACGTTTCAAAACTTCATGGATTTGTGAACTTTCTATGCAAAAAAATATAAATAAAATTTAAATATCACAATTGAGAAATTCTGACTTTGTGTAACTGCACATTACAGGATGTGAATGGGCTCATATGTTTCTGCATCATTTTCCTCATCTGAGAGTGTGTGCGTATCTTCCTTTCTGGTGTGTGTGTGTGTGTGTGAGTGAGTGAACAAGAGCAGCATCTAGTTTCTTTGTTTCTGTCGAAGGAAAAGGTCAGAGAAGCAGAGAGAATTAATTGAAGAGTGAGAGAGCACAGCTGGTTCTGTCAGACCAGCCAGACCTCTGTGTGTGTGTGTGTGTGTGTGTGTGTGTGTGTGTGTGTGTGTGTGCACTGACTTTTATATGCTGCAGTTCTGCATATTTTCATTTTTTTTGTTGGTTGTGTACTTCAGCTGCCTCCTTGTGAAGACTCGTCCTCTGAAGCACTGCGTTCATCTGAGGGTCCGACTCTTGGGGTATCTCCTCATCATGTTGGCTCTGGAGGAACAGGCATTATCACATGTAACCCTACATAATCTCTTTTTTTTATTTTCAATCATCAAAATGTTTCTTAGTTGGTGAAGTTTGAGGTCTGGGCCTCGACCCTGCCTCATGGGATCTGTGGGGTCATCCTTCACAGTGTGATGAGCACTACCTGTGACAGCCTATCACCAAAAAGACCAATCACAGGCCTGTACCGAGCTGCTCACTATAATCGTTATATAAGTATAATCAGTGAGATCTGACTTCACATCACAGCTTTGCAGTGTGTCAGAGTGATGCTGTGATGTGTGCTGGTGGTGTCATCAGTATAGTTTCAGCTGCAGCCCAGATGGTGTTAAACTGTAATCAGAGCGAGTAAAGAACAAACATAATAGCAAAACAATCACCCCAAACATACTTTTATAATGGATATAAAGTAACAAGCACGAGGCATTAGGGTCATTTTAAGGCTTACACAACAACAACATTATTTATGAATCCTTGAAGCCAACAGGAAAAAATTAAATGAATAAATTTGGGTCTAAGAATCTGTATTTCTTATTGATGCTCATCAAAGAAAAATTCCAGACTATCTTCAAAGCTTTAGACCTTCCTAAACTGCTTAATGGGATCTTCCAGAAATACTGACTAATTGGTTGGCAGCTAGTGGTTTTGTGTTGACCTCTATGGAGCGTCGCCGTCCTCAGTACCTAACTGCTCCAGTTAAAAACTAACCAAACATCATAATCATGAAACCCCACCAAGCCCCAAATCTCTGTTCTCTGGGATTTTCTCCAGCTCATCCTGGATCATCTGCGACCACTTCCAGGAAAACTGGGGATAATTTTCCTTCAGGTTCTCTTCTCGGTTGGCTTGGCCTGGTAGCGAAACGCTCCTGATTCCCACTGTGCTGCAGTCACCTGTTCACCTTTCCTCCCTCATACTTTGGACTGCCGTCTGTAATTTATGGTGTTGCTAAAGGAAAATAAGCTCTTCTTTCACAGCTTTCAGACATACCTGAGAGTGTGTGTGTGTGTGTGTGTGCATGTGTGTGTGTGTGTGTGTGTTGGTGTGTGCATGTGTGTGTGTGTGCATGTGTGTGCATATGTGTGTGTGTGCATGCGTGTATGTGTGTGTGCTGTTGACTATGTGTACACATCTGATTGTGTGTGTGTGCCTGTGTGTGTGCCTGTGTGTGTGCGTGTGTTTACGTGTGCGTGCATGTGTGTGTGTGCTGTTGACTATATGTCCACATCTGAGTGTGTGTGTGTGTGTGTGCGTGCATGCGTATGTGTGTGTGTGTGTGCATGCGTATGTGTGTGTGTGTGTGTGTGTGTGTGTGTGTGTGTGTGTGCCCCCTCATTACCTGGCAGTGCTCCCAGTGTTGTCGTCGTGGGAACGCACCGTGACAACCTGCTACTTTCGTATGCAGGAGACCAGCACTGATGGCGGGGTCGAGTTAATAGCTCTTCTGTGGCGAAGCTCTGATCCTTCATCGCCCCCACATGCATCCCCCCCCCCGCAGCCCCCCACCTGATACAAACACCGAGTGGCACAATTTAATGAAGTTCTGTTCTTTAAAGCAAGTGGTGGTTTGCAGGGATGGAGGGATGAGGGAGGTATGAGAAGCCCTCTGCTCCTTCAGCTCATCTGTTTCTTTGAATAGTTTCCACGAGCCGATCGATGCGCCGGTTTTCTCCTGGCCTTTCAGCGCTGTCACCCGTCATCGAGGGATGCAAATTCATGTCAGAAACTGGTCTGACACTTTTCCTGTCGGGGCCCGCCGCTCAAAACGCCGCAGCCTCAGCAATAAACGGGGTGAAGGCCTCATTTCTCAGAAGGCCGACAGAGAGAGAGATGGAGAGGAGACCTTTTTCCATCGAAGTTTTCTCCCTCTGTCCTGACAAGAAGATGAGGATGTGAAAGGACACTTGGTAAAGTTCATCTCTTTCGAGCCAGAAAAAAGGATTAAGTTCTGTGATAGCTGCCTGTTGAGGCGGTGAGCAGGATCTCATATTGCTCATGGAGCAATCCCAAAGAAAGCTTTACATGCAAATGCCCTCGTTAGGATCTGTCACAGTGACACTGAGCACCTACATTAAAGACTAGGATCCTGCTTTTGTAAAGGCATTAATAAATGTTCCTTTGTTGCTGGCTGACCTACAAACACAGTGGTTCCACATATGTTCACACTAAAGCAGCACGGGGCGAAGTTACTTTATAGCAGCGACATTTTACAATCATAGGGAGAAGTTAACGCACCCCATCGTACTGGCTGCTCGTAGCCAGCTCTCACAGTGCTGCCTCTGCTAAGAAATCTGGGAACGCTGAGAGGAGCAGGAACGCTTTTCCCAGGCAGGTGAACCTGAGTAACTTTACCCACCAAGAAACCACAAAAACCTGAGAAATAGAGCTGGGATGTAAAGCTGTCTACTGTAGAGCCGTTAATGTGACCTTGTGCTCGTGTCCCGGTGGTTTATATGCCAGCCACGATAGAAACAACTCACATCAGGGACTTTCCCCTCCTGGGCCCCCACTCTTTGTTATGCTCAGTTTTTCTCTTTTATTTTTTGGAGGCAAACATATTTTTTCCTTCTTTGTCCATTTTGTCCTTCCATGACTTTGCTCACATCTGTGAATTGTTACACTGAGGCTGTGGTCAGTGTTGCTTTTATCGAGATTATTTAATTGTTATTCTCTCGCTATAAATTCAAAAACTGCACCAAAAAGTATCCACAAATGCAAAGGAGGACTCGACCGTACTCTTAGATCGGATTTTTAAAAGTCTAAATCACAGAAGCTGTGTGCTGCACATGATGTGCAGGTTGCAGTTACGATGTATCAACATTTATCATAAAAATCCCCTCTGAGCAGTTCAGGAGGAGCTTTGTAAACCTCTATGAGGATCTGGCTGGGACATTAACCAAAGTTTCTTTCATTACATGTAGCACACAAAGGTGGACACAACAAAGATGGACGTCCATCCAGGTCTGAAAAACACTGCATTCTCTGTAATGGCCAGCAGGGGGAGACTCCTCTGTAAACCAATGTAAGACGTCACAGAGGCTGCGCCCATCTTTTATTTACTGTCTACAGCGTAGCTGCAATGTAGCCCACCCCCACAACCTTGAAAAGTTTAAGTGAAGAGAATGGATGGATGGATGGATGGATGGATGGATGGATGGATGGATAATTAGCTTTGCTAACCTCAAATGAATTCATCCAGTCATGATTAGGTTGTACCTTTAGGCCTTTAAAGATATGATCTAAGAGAATGACGTTTGTTCTCCAACAAGCTTCAGCTGATAACTTTTAAGTTTAGTCTTCTGCTTCTGACACGGACCATTTTCCCTCCGATATTTCTGCACATAAACGAGTGTGAGGAAAAAAAGAAGAGGAAGACCTTTTCCTAAAGTTTGTTCAGTGTATCCTGACAGAATGTGAATGGAGAAAGTAAGTCTTGGTAAAGTTCACCTCCGGTCTGCCGGAGGGATGAAACTGAGAAACAGCAAATTAGGAAAAAAGTAGAACAAAGAGCAAAGACGGAGAAAACAGTCACGAAGACCTCATAGATTCAGGCAGGAAGCATGGACACGGGGCAGTTTGGACCTGGGCTCACAAACCATTCGTGACCCTGCACCCACTCAGTACTGGACTTCATACTGGACTCATACTGGACTCATACTGGACTCATACTGGACTCGTCAGGCTTTCTGCGACTCAGACAGCTGTATTTCAAGTTCAGCTAAGGCATTTTGACAGTGTGCAGTTGGTAAAAATTACTTTTATGTCTGACACAGCACAACATTACTGGCACTGAGAGATCGTTAGTGCAGCTTCTACAATCACCCGAAGATTAAACACTCAGACTCAGCTGTCACCCACAGTCCTCCTTCTGAGGAGCTGGATTCTACCTCACAGCATGTAACCAGCAACAACTCCATTTTTACTGTGTGACAACAAAAAAGAACAAAGAAATGCAGTAACATATTTCTGCTGTGGCATCTGCTTGTTTGAAAAAGTAACCAAATAGCTGATTACTGCATCAGCATTTCAAATGGCTGGATCTCAGTCCGATGAGTTTGCTGCTCTGACTCTGTAGAAGCTTCCTGCAGGTCCTTTAACCAGAGGTTTTATTTACTCACA
>JAMQGT020002951.1:0-44689 GCA_024447675.2 Pterophyllum scalare | reverse complement strand
TTGCTTATGAACAACTGGTTTGCAGGAAATGAGGCTGTTACTCAAAGACCAAAGACGCTGACTGATTTTTCTTTGGCTCTGGTGGACCAAAAACTTCCTCTCTGCAGGAATAAAACTCTGAAATGATGTTCACCTCACATTCAGCGATTCATGAAAGGCATTGCCTGAGGGTGACAATGATGGCGGAGGGCTGGGCGCAGGCAGTGATGAGCGTGACGATGAAGAGGAAGATGAGGAAGGGGATGAGCGTGCTGCAGGTGCGGTCGCACTTCCCCGACACGGCGTAGCCGTTCTCGTTAGGTAGGTCTTGACGATGACAAGCTGCAGCTGGTTGCTGCCCTGACTGCCGGTCGACGGCGTGATGACCTGCCGGCTCTGAACGCAGGCGCAGTCGGAGTAGTTACGGACCTGGAGGGCAGATGGAGATACGCACGGACCTTCAGGCACCTTGTCATAACATCATATTATTCTCCGCATTAACGTAAATGCTGAAAACAAGCAAGAAATCCACAAAGATGATGTTTCTGAGATTCTACAGTTTTGGCTACATTAAGTGACACATTCATCAGCGTTTAAAGTATTCACAAATCCTCTAAAACAAAAGGAAATGCTACAGCAGAGTGCAGGAGTGCTAGAAGGGGTGTCCTTCAAACCACCGGTGCTCATGGATGGGGATATGGCAGTTTAACAGCAGGTGTGTAGACATCACTCTGCGAATGTCTTTATCCCTGTAAAATAAAGGGCTTTTATTACTTTTTTTCAAAACCCACCTTGAGTGGCTGCATCTGATAACAATGAGACAGCCTACAGAGAGGAGATCCAGCAACTGGTGACATGACACTCTAACGACAACCAAAGAATTGATAGTGGATTACATGAAGTCCAACAAATGTAGACCCAACCCCGTCTTCATGAGCAGGTAAAAACATTAAGTTCTTCGGTTGCTGAGGGCCCGACATGCTCTCTATACAAAGCATAACATAACAGTGTGGTATGGTAGCTGCACCGTGGCTAACCAAAGGGCCCTGCAGCAGGTCATAAAAGCAATGCTACCTGCCTTCAAAGACATCTACCTAGAAGCTACCTGCATCCAGCATTCATGTAACAACACCTGTGACCCCACTCACCTTTGCAAATGTCTGTTTGATCCCCTGCCAAGTGGGAAACAGTACCGGTGTCTCAGGGCTGGCACTACAAGGCTCAGGAACAGTTTTTTTCTTTCCCAGGACTGTAAATATGTTAACCTCTAAAGTCTCTCCAACCATACGCTCCTAAGCTCTTATTAACTGCACTTTATTAAACACACTGTCATACACTGTATCACACATAATGACTGGATGCAGAAACTGTGCACACTGACACTTGATCATTAATAACAGACGACCTAATAAGTCACTAATCTTTATAAATGAATACAGAATTCAACCCCAAGCTTGTGGGGGAAGTACACATCAAAACTAAAAAAACATCCTCCTTCCATATCACTTCAAAATGAACCACATGGAAAATGACGGATGAGATTAAGAAGACCCGTCCAAATGCAGTATTTAATATGAAAAGAAAACAAAGTAATAATAACTGTTTTAGTTAACATACCAAATTAGTCTACTGCTTCTGTTTTTGCACATATAATAAAAAAGAGCCAGCCACCAGCCCCTCCTCAGCCTCCTGCCAAGTTCGCATCTTTAGGTGGCACAACTCCACTAGAAGTTCAAGTTCAAGAACACATAATTACAGGTCTCAACAGATCTTAATGGGCGTGCATATGAGCCATGGTGGTCTACTTTATTCAATGTATCAATTGAAAAGCAAATGTCTGAGTAAGAGCCAGGAATAAGAAATGCTAAAATCACAATAGATATAAACCACTGAGAATACGGCCACTTTCTGTGCGTTTGGCATTATTATGGTAAGAAATAAGTCGGCTGAGATTTTTAGCAGATGCATCTTTGGTGTGAATTTGAACATCCTAGTTCGCATCGTTCTCGAGTTATCGAGTTCACACAGTTGAAAGTTGGCTGCCTGGTTCCAGCCTTTTCAGGCTGAGGGGTAAAAAGAGCCTGAAAGGGTTTGTTAGAAGATAGAATAGAATAGAATAGAATAGAATAGAATAGAATAGAATAGAATAGAATAGAATAGAATACCTTTATTGTCATTATACAGAATGTACAATGAGACTGGAGGGCCACTCCTGTTCAGTGCCACACTGTAGAACGCCACAGGTTGTTGAACTTTAAAGAAACTTTAAAAAGTCAGCGATAAACCAGCAAACATCTCAACTGTTTCTCAGCCATCAGCACCCAGTGAGTTACGTTTGCTAAAGTAGAGAAGACTAATTTATCAATTACTATATGCAAACAAGGTCAGCTGTGATTGGTGTTCTCCTACAGGTACAATGGAGTGCAATGCAGTCACGATGGGCGAACTACATGTGGCGGTATTGTGTGCTCTAAATTCTCCCTGGGACATGCCAAAAATATTTCAAACCCATCTGAACTCCATTTAAGAGAAATTAACACATTTCTCAGTAAATGTGCATTAAGGACATTTTAAAACACCTCGTATCATCATGACCTCTTACCCCGGTGCTGTCGTTGGCCACGCTGCTGCAGCCGGCTAGGCAGGGGTTAAAGTATGTGATGCCATCAGAGCCGCAGACCGGAGCGTACTCGTGGATTTTGCAGCCACAGTTCACATTACAGCCTCCGGTCAGGTTTCTCTGCGTCATCGTGAGTGTAGGTCTGAAGAGAGGAAACAAAAACACTTAAATTAGAAGTAAACTTTTTAAAATAGACCGTTATTTTCTTTTAAATCAGACGGCGTCCTGAATGCGTTATTTGTGTTGCTTTTACTCAGGTTTTCTTATTTTAAGTTGTTTTTCTTAACTTTGTCATTTTATCTTGTGTTTTACGTTATTGATCATTTAAATGTGCAGCACTTTGTTGAACAGCTGTTGTTTTTAAATGTGCTACAGAAATAAATTTGACTTTTAAAGACACTGGCTGTTCCACTTCTGAATATTCAACACTGAAAACAAATTAATTCCAGCACTTAGTGGCATTAATGAAGTTCAGACTGTATCATTAAACTAAACATTGTGTAAAAGCTCATTTGACGCTGGTGAATAATCCTCATATTAATTGGTTGTTTAACACATTACTGATAAGCAGCATGAATTTCAAAGTAAAGCCCAGGCTGGTTTTAAATGAGTGCTTTGGGTTCATCACCATCACATTTTTTCCTTTTTCCATTATTTTAATCGGTTAGAATAAAACTGAGTTCATAGATGAAGAGAAATCTGAGGGATAAAGAAATTCACTGAGCACAGTCTAACAAAAGAAAGCCAAAAAAACACACCGTTTTTCAGGTCACCTTGACCTTGGCATAGAGATACTAATCATTCCACATAAACGTTTGTGCCAAGCTGGCACTTCCTGAGGTACTTTGTTCACAAGGGTTGGATGGATGACCGCAGCGGTCATCGGATTGAAAAACAAAAAAACCCACGATGGCCAAAGAAGAGGAAAAAAAGGAGAGAGGGCGAGGCAAAGGAGACAGAAGGGAGAGAATCAAAAAGAATTAAACATGAAGAGAGGAGGGCAAAAGGGACAGACAGACTCTCAGAGGGAAATTAAAAAAAGACCAGAGGGACAAACACAAGAGAAAACAGGGAGGGCACGCAGCCAAGATCCTCAATTCCAAGCTGTCCTTGGACAATTTCCACGGTTGCCATGTAATCGCTCTCAGGGACGCTCTGTGCAAAAGAAAACGCCTCCATTTACTGGCTTGTTATCTGTTATTCTGCACTCTTCTGAACACTCGCTTCCTCCCTGACATCGGCCACAGATGGGGCGATAAAAACTACCACCAACTCTGTCAGACCAGGAAATTATTAAAACACCAGAAAGGCCAAGCTGCAGTGGGCAAACGGATGTCTGTGGCTTAAGTGAAAGATTCATGAAGTTTACTTCTGGAACGAGAAGCAAAAGAACCCCAAGACCCCATGGGAGGTGTTAAAAAAATAAAAAGAGGCAAAAACAACAACAAAAGCTTTAGACATAATAAATCTGCCCCCCCCCCAAAAAAAAACAAACAAAACAAATGTGGTTATTTGTTTGTTTCTTTCAGCTTCTATGTAAAGTGTGCAATCTGAAACCATCACTTAAACAGCAGACTTCAGAACTGTGTGGCATGATGGTAGGAACAATATTCATGATTATGGTTTTACATCAAACCTCTGAGTTTGTTTGCTTTACATCTGCGTTATCATTTTAAGAAGACTAGCCCGATGTTTTATGTTAAAGGACAAAGTGGTTGCTTTTCAGCCTCTCTCAAACCCACTCAGCTCCACCAGCTTCTATTCAATAGGAATAGTGTATTAATTGTGGACTATCTCAGCAGATTAATACACTTTTGTTAGTGTTAGTTCTAATTTACTTAATGCCAACTTTCCACCTCTGCCTCTGCTGCAGATATCTGTGGAGTCTCACAACAACATTCCCAAAAAGTTCAACCACTTCGAATGCTTGCTTAACTCGGTGCGTGCTGCTCTGTGCGACTGCTCGCTTCTCCAAATCGGTAATTTGGAGGTGGACACTGCAAAGCTGCACGGCTACATTAATAGGAAATCTGCTAGGCTGGAATAAACGGATTATTCTTTAGCAGGAATAAGCTAAAAAGTTTTTTTTTTTCCATTCACAGGTTTTGTCTTTTACCACAGAGGGGAGAATTTTGTTGCAAAAAGGTAGTTGAAGAACCTGAAATATAAGTTAGTAACATTTAATTTCTTCAGGGCTGCAACTAATTCTATCATTTTAGTTTTATTATCAGTGCTGCTTATTGTCTTCATCTTCAACTGACCAACTATTCTGTCATGAAAGAGTTATAAAGTTACAGAATATGCCCACAAACATGTCCTGGTAAAACTCAGACTGGAGGCCGCTCGTTATAAAAATGATGCTGAAAAATGTAGCAGAGGAAATGAATCGATAATAGAGTTGATAAAGCAACATGTTTCTGAGGTTCCTGAGGTTTCTTCAGCTCTGAAAATTGAAAAGTTTTCTTCTTGTCTGTCAGATAAAAATAGCTATCTGAAAATGTCACCTGGAAAACCATGATGCCCATTTTTTCTGACATTTTCTACAGTGTGCATCAAAGAAACACGGCGGTTTGGAGCGGACGTCACTGCAATGGCGAGAGCTGTAGCAGAAAACAAGTGGAAGAGGCAGCAGGTTTCCAGTTTTACCTGATATAAAATCTGTAATGCACGTGCAGGCAGTCAGTGGCAGCTGCAAAGCTGCTCGTTCAGTAAACGTGTTAATTATAGCACCACTGTTAGCAACATTAGCATGTTAGCAAACCAGACTATTTATAAAATCACCCAGTTTTAATGCAAGCAGCAGGCCCTATAATGATATGATAACCGTGATTTACGTTTCACTCTGACTGGACACAAACTGAGCTAATGCTAGTTTCCATTTTAAGTGGAACGTTGGAAATCCTGAGAATCCTGAGAAAATTCCCAATCCAAGATAGAAACAGCATGCATAAAAAATAAGTAATACTGTAGAACTTGTACTGTATTATCTGTACAGTCGTTGTGTATTTGCGAGTCACTAAATAAGTGAAAATGACTCCTTCAGTGAACGTCATGCAGCTGTAGTTTTAAGCTAAAAAAGAAAAATGCTGCGCTGCGCTCCAGGTATTGCTACCCTCAGAGCCAATCACTGCCCGTTTTTCCAAATCCTAGCTCTGACATCTCTCCATGTCTGTTACCAAATATAATCCCTGCCTTAGAGGGGAAGGATTCATGGATCCAGAAAATCCACACTGTGTTCCGTCATTGTTCACTTATTATCACAGCCCACCTCTGGTACAGATGCACTTCATGTTCTTGTCTTTTGCAATGGGTAGTACATCCGTCCTTCACACAAACATCAGCCAACAAAACGTGCTATTAAATGTTCTGGCCATGACTGCAAAGTTCCACGAGCTTTGTCTGCTTATATATTATAGAGGCTTAGCTTTTCCACAAGGAAAGACTTTGTCACAAAGCAACAAAGTGTCTTGTTTTGTTATCAGTAACACAGACCTTAATGTTTTCTATTTGATTTAAGGGTCTTTTCACAGCTGCAGTGTTCAGTCCATTTAAATCAAACTCTGGTTTGTGCTCCCCCTCAGTGTGAAGTGGTCTCGATCTGGATCCAAATAAACTCCGGAGTGGCTCCTTTATGGTGTGAACGCAATCTGAGCGAACTACCAGGTGTATGCTGCCAGTTTGAGCTAAACGCCTTCCTGTAGCCATGCAGCAGGGTATCAAAGGTGTGCAGAGTACACAAACGGTCATTACAGGCGAGCAACTAGCTGTAAACTTCATATAAATTCTCAATGTTATCCATCATGCCAGAACACAGCACCTTCTTCCTGTATTTACTGATGTTGACACTGATGTGGTTTTCTTCTGTGTGAAAAGAACCCAAACCAGGGAAAAAGCTACAATTTACAAACTCATCAACTGATCTGGACCAAAGTAAATGAACTATAGGTGTGAAAACACCCTGAGAAAGCACACCAGAGTCCAAAAAAAACCTCACACCATTTTAAGACTTGTTATTATCCAGGTGGAAATGATGCTGCCTTTTATGTTTTGGGGGTTTGAGGATGGTTATAACACAGGGCTGAGGTCAGCATAACACAAAGACACAAAATAAGACTGAGGTAGGAACAGATTTATGTGTTTACATGACCACATGAGCTATTCTGCTCTTTCTCCATCTGCCCTCACTCTTTCAGCCTCTTTCATAACTTGTTTTTTTCTCCTTGGGTGTTCTTTTACTCTTCTTCCGTAGTCCGTCTATCACATTTTCTTTTACTTCTGTCTGCTTATTCTTGTCTCTGTCTTTGTCTCCTTCATCCTTTGAATGCTTCTCTACATCCTCCATAACCACATCACTGTGGGAACAACACACCAACCCAGAGTCAATTTTCAATTCACACATGAATGAAGCAGCCTCAACACTAAAGTGACGTCACTCTTCCTTGTCAGCAATGATGCACGACAATGCACCGCCTCCCCGGATTTCACCCACCAAGTCTCTCCTTACCCGGTTGTGTAGGGGATGTTGATTCCTCCCAGGTTGATGCTCTCGCAGCCTACGATGAACAGCGTGGAGAAGCAGAGCAGGGACACGCCGCTGCAGATCATGGCCAGCTTGGCTGACTCGCGAGCACCCAGCTTCAGCTTCTTAATGATGTAGCCGCCCAGGACGATCCCCACGCCGGCACTCGGCACAATAATCACACCTGGTGAGAGAGAAAGACTGGAAATTCAAGGATCTTCCCAACCAAATCAAATTAAATCTTCAGCCCCCTAAGAGTCATGAAGCAGGAAATTATCAATAGAGGCCAATTTCTTGTAAAAGGATGTGAACATGCTAATTAATGCTGTAAAGTAACATGTGATTCTATGGAGATTTACTCAATTTGTTGTCAGCCATGAAAGAAATTGTAATATTTAGCACTTTAACTTCATATCTCAGCCCTGGAGGATGCCGCTTGTTGCAAACCATAAAAACTAGAATGTGGTAATTCGGTAACAATCATCTGGTTGTGCTGCTTTCCTGCCACCAAGTGGCCATAAATGCACAAGGGTAAAGAAGCCAGGTTATGTACGAGCAGTATAAACCAATCTTGTAGCAATTAAACCCACAGCTGCTTATTGTGGTGAAGAGTCTTTTTCCTTCCATTGTGTGTGAGTTTCAGAGTATGATGCACTGCATTTTGTTTCTATAGTTACACCAGGTTTGACAAAATGGGCAAATTATCTGGACCGAGCGCCACAGATTTTCATTTTCTCTGTAAGCAAAGAAAAGCATGGCGTCTGTTTAAGAATTCATACTTTTAGTCATAGCTCACTGTGTAATTGCAGCCTGTGTAACTGCAGCCATCACTCTTCTCTCTTCAATGAGATCCTAAAGAAAATGCAGCGATCGCAACAACCGCCTCCGGGCAGCCTTGCATTACCATGACAGCACGCATTTATAGTGTGGGTGGCCTCGGAGGGAGTGAAGCCTCTAACCCGGGCAGAGATGCTCACTTCACTCAGTAGGTGTTAGATAATGTGTCCTGTGCAGCTGTCTGTCCTCTCAGTTTGGAAGATGGAGTCTAACGGAGGAAGCCTCCGTCTAAGATTAGTGGCCTGAACCCAGCAACACACAAAAAACACACATCTCTGATCACGGTGTCCTCCAACTTGCTGTTGTGGTTGTAGCTAGTTCATTTGTGTAAAATGGCACATGTGCGTTCCTGTTGGTGAGTGTAAACAGGAAAAAGCCCATACAGGTATGCAGTTCTCAAGGGACAAAGAAAGGCAGTTAGTCCTGAGGGATACACTGTCATTGAAGGAGATCTGGTACAGTAGATGGTGTGCTCGGTGCTCACCATGCTGTCCATGTAGTTACAGATATTTAAAACACTGGAAACACTAGGTTTTCTGTAAGCAATGCTTCCTTCTTAATATTTAATTCTAGGAATATTACACAATGCCAATTTAACAAAGGATAAGTGGGCAACAACGTATTGGTCTTTCTAGGAAATGATAGATTGTTTCAAGCCAAAACCAAGCTTCAAATTCTGGGGATGAAAAATGAAGTCACCATGTGCCAAAATCTGCACTTACAGGTCTAAAGTTCAAATGAACGCTGCTGCAAAACATCAACATGCTATTGTTGAGACTTCAAAGTACAGAAACCACTGGTTGAAGAGGCTCATTATCCTATCCAGCGCTTCTAAATTGAAAACTGTGCGAAAACATGCAAAAACTGAGCATGAATTTCTGCCACAGTCGAGTACAAAACCCTAAACTGTGCGTTTAACTCTAAACACGTGGGCCCAGAATGATTTCCAGCACTTTATCTTACTTATTCTGCCGAATAAGAGAAGGGAAAGCACCATAAATCCTGGCTGGTGGGTGCTGCTGCTCGGCTCTACCCACTCAGCCACCAAATCACAGTCACACCCCTGAGAGTGAACAGCTGTGGATACCAAACTGGGGTCCTGGGACCTTCACAAACACTTGAGCAGGTTCCCAAGAAATTATTTTATTCCACTCACTAGAGGACGGCATATTCTAATAATATATGTGAGTGGCAGCTCTAATCACAGGCTTCACTACCCACTCCACCTACAGCTGAGACAGTTATGCAACTCAAACACTAAAACATTTCTGATAACAAGATGTAATTTCCTGGAGAAAAATCATAATAATGTGGCTAAAAGGTTTAAAAAAAAAAAAAAAAAGACAACAGCATCATTAATGCAGAACCAGTATGAAAAAAAATCACTAGTTTGTTGAGCGTTGAGAAACTGAGCTCTCAGTAACAGAGTTTTCTGTGTGGAAAGTTCAGCTGACTCACAAGTCTGACTAATGATGTGCTGTTCTTTGACGACAGCGATCAAAATCAATTTTTCAAAAGGGCAAAGTTTTGTTTTGGTTGTGTTTTTTAATAAAATGATAAATCCAAAGCAAAGAATAATCCCTAAAAATAATGAGCATCATTTAAGCTGCTTGCTTTAACTTTGACTGAGTGGGTCCAGATCTAAATTTACAGAATATGTCTCCTTCTGATATTTTTCCCTTTTCGTAGAACTGGGTGTCAATGTCCTGCCACATGTAGACCCCGGGGCAAATCCAGGACATGACTGACTGAGGAGGTGAACCAGGAAGAGGGAGATCTGGGTGTCTCTGCTCAGACTGCTGCCCTTGAGATCCCCGTTTGGTTCCAGGAGGAGGCACAAACCCCTTGAGGGGTTGTGTCAGGATGGGCATCTGGTGTAAAAATCTGCCAAATCAAACATATGTGGAGCTACCCGCTGTGGCGACCCCTTGTGAGCAGCCGAAAGTAACAGAAAAACTTCCCAAATCTTGGATAAAATGGAATCATAAATGACCCCAGTCTGCCTTTTCGGTTCCTAAAATAGCTCGAGGGTTAACCTGAAGGCATCACAATCCTCCAAAGCAGCGGAGTCAGAGTCACAGCGGTAAATGAGAGTCACATAAAGGGTCGCACAAACCCTCAACAAGTCAAAAAAAAAAAACACAACCCAGATCTGGATGCTAGAAAATTAGCATTCAGCAAAGCTCAAAACAAGCATTCAAACATTCTGTGTTTAAGCATTTAAAGTATCCGCTTAAGTATGCGTGGACGTCAGCATGTGACTGTGAGTGAATGTAGGACATTACTGTTCTTGAATCTGCGTGTGTTTCTTAACGCTTTGTGTGTAATGCACTCGGTGCTCCAGCTCAGTGTCCCAGGTGCCCCGTTCATTTGAAGACCAGCAGTTTCTTTATTATTAATGTGCGCTGGCTCGCAGCGCCGGGCTAACAGCCTCTCCTGCTCTGCTCTCAAATAAAACCAGCACTGCAGTCACACAAATTAAAGCCCTGGACATTGTATGAATATTCTGGTCTGTCTGCACACTGTCTGCAGAAAAATCACAGGAGGCTTCAACAGCAGACCAGAATAGCTTTGCTGACGCTCAACTTCTGCCCAAATGTGAGCATTTTATGAGAAATAAATTCCAATTTTAAACCCCAGATTTTAGTCTTTCCAGGTTTCCAGAGTCAATCAAGAACATGATTGGGTGATGAGGTGAAATGTGAACTCACCGGTGTAGATGCTAGCATTGGAGGCCGGGATCCCAAACTGAGACTCGATGAATTTAGGGATGAAAGTGATGAATGCAGTTACGATCGCACTTTCCGCCGTGTATGAGAGGCTGACGAACAAGAAGGTCACGTTGCTGAGGATCCTTACTGCAGCTTTGGGTAGGTCTGGAAGAGGGTGAGAAAATAGCGTGGACACGGAGCGAAGCTTTTGTTTTTCCTCTTAGTGTCACAAGTAAACCCTTCTGATGCCAGACCAGAGGAGACCCCGGCAAAAACTGGAGCCATATTTATGTGAATTTAATTTCTAACTTAAAGCCTCTTTGGCAAAAATATGTGTCTGATTCAGTCTGAACTACAGATGGATGAGACAGGCCAATGAGCCGGAGTTCACTTTAGTTCAAATGTCCTCATAATCTGCATGCTGGCAAAAAATACTCTCAGGAGTACATTAAATATGAAAAAAAGCAATGCTATAATTAAACAAAATAAATATCTATTGTCTGGTGACTTATCCTGTTAATTTTGCTGACCTCAGTAAAGGTCTCAGGTCCCGTGAGTCATGGATTCCAAAAGAAAAAGAAGAAACATCATGGAGGAAAATAAAGAATTTAATTGTGGTGGACAGATTTGTTTGCTTTCACCACCAACACTGCTGGCTCACCACTATGCTTTAGTGAATGTTACAATGAAACTGGCCTGTTTTTTTCTCTACTTGTACTATTTTTAAAAATATCAGGCAGTTTTATTAATTATGAAATGAGGCTACTTTAGTTGTGATTAACTAACCTCAAAGAGAACTGTATGGCTTTACAGATACTCTGTTTCTAGGTAGGCCTAAACATCCCAACAAGTATTTTTCCTCTAATTCGTTTCTTTGCAAAAAAATACACAATTTCTTTACTTCAGGCCTGTTACATAAATGCAACAAAAATGCACTGTTATTTTAAGGAAAATGCAAAGTTTAAGTATCAAATATTCAAAAATAGCCCACTGCAGAGTAGTCATATGTTTCAGTGTAGTCATATGCTACAGTAATGCTAACAGGCTAATTCATACTTAATAAGCTGTATCACCTATATTATGTCCATACAGATATTTGGGGTCAAAAATTGCTCAGAAATGGCTCTTGATAGAAATACTTTATTCTCTTCTCTGTGTACCTTGGAAAAAGGTGCAGCTGTGCCATAAACCTCTACTCTGCTATTTAGTTACAGGAGGCTGTTGTGGGTTCATTCATTAGAGTTGAAAGACTATCTAGACTGGCATTTCAAAGGTCAGCAAATTGAACTAAAGAGTTATATTTAAACAGCCTCACGGTTCTGGGAAACACTCATACCTGACATCATTGATTTTCCAGTACCTTTGATGTCCTTGCCGAAGCCCATGGACGAAGTGACCGTCTGGGTCTTGTTGTTGTTGCTCTTCTCCTTGAGGACGTCGTCGTCGCTGGACATGTCGTCCAAACTCAGTTTTTTCCTCCTCTTCTTCTTCTTGTGTCGGGGAGGAAGCTTCTTGGGGAAGGTGAACATGGGGAAGATGACTAGCAGCATGGCCACGGCGCACAGCAGGAACCCACTCCACCTGCACAGCCCAGAGGTTATTCAAATAAAATATTAAAAACACAGGAAAGTAATTAAGTTTTTATTAAAATCTGAGTCCAGTTTTTCCTCCCTGTGCAACCAAAGAGTCAATCTTTGACTTGTTATCATCTTATCTCTGCCTCATTAATGTGCACATAAACTGGTACACCATCTTCTTCCTGTTATCATCACCTATAATTCATGTAGGAAGCTCGTGGCTGTTTGCTTGTGAGTCACTGGTTATGCTGTCAGTCAGAGGAAGGCATCACTGGGAGCGCTAAATAGATGACTAACCACATCTCACACATGCCAACAGATTTTCAGATGGCTGATACGTGCGAAAACGTGAGCTAAACAGCAAACATGTCTCATGCATGTGAGACGATGCTGCAGTTTGGAAGTCTGTTTTCAAATGTGGCCCCTTTTGGGAGCAGTTTCCTCCTCTTCTCACACATTTAACACATAATGAACAGGGACAACGTGTATTCTACCCCTCCAGACTCTAATAGAGTCCTATTATTTATTTTTGAGTGAAGTACACTACCCCAGTCTTTACCACACAGAGCCGCCCAAGTATATCCGGTGACTCATTTAATCACAGAGTCGCTCACAGCTATGTTGGCCTCGTTGAATCTCTGCACCCAGGGTACGGTGACGAGACAAAAGATTTTCCCACTTTACAGCCTGTCCCACAATACAGCGACAAATCATTCACATACAGCAAAGAGCTGATCGATTGATTGAGCCTACCTTATTCTATAATTAGTGGACATGAGTATTAAATTACAGTAATAAATCACAACATATATAGTTCAGTTTTTCCAAGATCTTTTTAGATGTGCAAAAAGGTAAAGGCTAATAAGATACATTAAGATAAAGGCTGCAGTTTATGCATATACAAAAAGAAACCATGATACTTAGGCCCAGCAGGGGGCTGTAATACACCCTGAGTTGCTGCTACCCAGCTAGCCTCAATGCTTCCCACTATCTGGACTTTAGCATTAATGCTACTTTTGGTCTGGAGGGTCACTCTAACCAGAACCTACAGCAGCAGCAGGCTCATGTGCTGTTACATCAAGCTCAGAGGCTGCAGAGCAGAAATGTTGTCAATGAGGACCGCATCATCTGCAAAGAGCAAAGCCGAGATTCTGAGGCCACCAAGGTGGAAGCCCTCCACCACATGGCTATGCCTTGAAATTGAAATGATTCGATGACAAAGGGCAGCCCTGCAGAAATCCAACACCCACAGGAAACAACTCCAACTTATTGCCGGCGATGTGGACCAAGCTCTCGCTGCGGTTGTACAGGGACTGAATGGCCTGCAACAAATTATACTTTCAGGTAATATACTTTATTTACCACTAATGCGCTGAGAAACTGGTGAATCCAACTGAAAACAGTTACTGTGCTGATATTAGTAGTAATACTCACACAGTCTACTTGCTTTGATGAAACTTTATATAAAATGTCCACCAACATATTTCTGAGTTAAAAGCAGAGTCTTCTCACCAGTTTCCAATAAAGCGGGGATCACTCTGGTCAATGTTGACAACAGTCTTGGGGTCCACATAAAAGCCGATGAGGACTCCTCCCAGCAGGTAACCAGCCGCCGGGCCCAGCGCTCCCATCACATACATGATGGCTGAAAAGAGGAGAGAGAAGTAGAGAGATCAAATTTTAAAACTGTTTTGGCTGAACATAAAGACAATTTTTGCACAGACACAGCTGACACAAAGTAGCTTCATCATTCCTCTGGAGTCATTTTTGATGAATTAACTCCAATATTAATGCTAAGTTTTTTTGCTTTGGGCAAAAAAACTTATCTGTCTTTGCAGGCCATCAAAAGCTAACATAAAATCCTCACACATGAACTCTGCACAAGTTTGGGAGAATCAGGTTGGATATGGCAGCACACATGACACTAACTGGCTAGCAGTAAATGCAGCTGCCATCCAGCATCCCAGGGATGTTTTCCTCATAATCTGGCAGGTTAAGAACCGGCTAAAATCTGATCTGACTGTGTCAGACACTGCCATCCCCAGCAGTGCCCACTAGACTCCTCTTACATGTCGGCACGTGTCCCAGTATTGATCTGCTGCACCTCAATAAATCCTGAACTTTGAGTTTTATCAAGTACGTCTAATTGGCAGTGGAATAATTAATACTGACAGTACCCGGAATGGATTTCTTTTTCTAATGCACACGCAAAAAAAAAAAGAAAAAAAAAGCAACCATCCATCCATTTTCTGATCAAATTCAGGATCATTGTGGGGGAGACTGGAGCTGTCCTAAGGCAGCTATAGACAAAAGGGTGGGCGTGTTTACCTTCAGCAATAACTGTTTCAGTAGTTATTACTATTGCAGCAGCGTGACAATGGCAGTAATGCTGAGGTAAGATCATGCAGCAAATTGTAAAGCACATTTTATAGAATAAGAAATAAAACTGACTTGAGAAACTGCATTCATAATTCCACCAATGTTGACAATAACCCATATACCATAACAGAGCCTCCACACCAGTCCAGTTCTTGTGTAATTTGTTATACCATAGCCTTTTCTCCCCGTTTCCCTTCCTTAAGAATGGCTGCTTTTCCACCAGCACCTTTTCTGATGAGGCTTCAGTGATCAGCTGAAGAGCCAGATGCATCTCTCAGGTCCTGTGTCAGGTCTTTGCTGGATTTTTGTTTTACTTCTTAAGGACATGACTTTCAGATACTTTTCACCTGCTGTAGTTTTTTTTAGACCCGCCACTTCTTTTGTCCTCCACATGTTTTTGCGACAGGCTGCTGGTAACAAAGTGCATGAAGGTACAGTTTGAGATTGATTTTTTGCTAAGTTACCAGTTATGTGTGGATACAACACTGGTTCACCCCTTGAGTTAAGTGCTTTTTTTTATGCTTCAGTGATTCACAGGTCAGTGTTAAGTGGCTTAAAAACAAACAAAAACATTCCTCTGAAAATGGTCAGGTACAAGGACTGAAATGAGAATGAATGAGCCCACACCTCAGGGGCTCTGCTCTGCCATCACGAGTGAAACTGAAAACAAATAAATTACATTTACTGAAACAAGACAATAATTCAGAACTGGTCGAGTCTACAGTTGGATGATCAGAGCTCAAAATGTGAAAGCAGCAAAAGTGTACATTTTAAGAATACTTACTACTGCATTAGCATTGAGAGTAATGTGTACAATTACAGAATACAGCATTCTGTGTCAAAGTTACCACGTTATACTGAACCCAATGACATTTTTACTAACTGTAGACCTTATGCAACACTTCAAACTAAAGCTAATCTCACCATTTACAAAAGTCTGTGTGTGTGTGTTGATCATGTGACTGTGCAATAAGGGGGCTGCCTGAGGCTGAGAATAAGATTTCTCCAATTAGAGGGAATTAAAATCTTTAATTCCTTGGCTGGAGTTGAAAGCCCCCCCCCGCTCCCGGTGGTGTGACTTAAAAACTGAAAGCTGGGCCAGCCGCTGGAGAAACCTGAGCACTTTCTAGCTGTCCTGGGAACTTACTGGCTTCACTTTTCTTTCGATTTTTATTGGTTATTGTTATTGAGTAATCACTTCACTTATTTTCTAACATCTGTTTTTGTTGCACCTTAAAGTTTTGGAGATTTGCAAGTATTCAACAACAAATGACTGAAGCTTCACCCAAAAAGCATGGCAGCATGTTTCTGATTTTAGTACAAACAAAATCATCAGTTGAAAAAAAATGGCTGTGGTGCAATTTCAGATATGAGTCAAATCAACACATCAGCAGCATTAAATGTCTCCGTCCCTGCAACGGATTTCCATCATTTGGGGAAAAAAAATGACCCTTAAACACTGAGTGGATCGTCACTGACACATTTGTCCATGTCTCCACTGCCCTCTACACACATGTGTGTGTGTGTTGTGCTCACTGTGCTGAGAATTTCAGTTGTTAGCTGCCGGAATGGAATGCTATCTCCTAGCGGGCACCACCATTAGCATTAGAGATCTTTAGGTAGCGAATGAACACCTCTCATAAATTTGGCATCGAGGGGCTCCACGTGTGTGAATACAAAGCACTACAATATTGAGCTCACGCAGTCCCCAGTTTTTCAACAAAAACAGATAACACAATTTTATTATATATATATATAAAAATATATATATAATATATATTTGCTAAACTAACATTAGCATTTACTTCAGCATTCTATAATAAGGTTCGTGTGCCTCTTCCTCGTTAAGTACTGCACATTCATGCATGTTAGTAAAACTTGCCACTCTTAGGATGCTGTTATATTTGGCCACATGCAGATGAGTACAGTTGTGTATGCTTGTTTCATGAAATAATTTGATCTTTTTTTTTAGAGAGCTACTTCAACAACCTACAACAAAACTGTTCCCACTAAAAGGTGGAAACAACAAACTTGTTTCACCATTTGAGGCAAAAACACAGTCGAGTCCAACGAGGCTACAACAGCATGCAAGGAGGAGACACCAGCAGCTGCTGATGCACAACCCAAATGTAAACAAATGACTCCACCGAGCATCGCTGAAATGCTCTGTAGCGATATTTTATTATATATATATATATATATATATATATATATATATATATATATATATATATATATATAAATAAAAGTCTGGGTAAAACCCCAAAGACTTAATTCAACAGAAATGGCTTCAATACAAATCTGAAGGTTTTTTGATAGTCCAGGGTTACATGTCATTTTTTTAATTCACATGTCCAACTGAAGCACATATTCTCATGATGGATTTGATCTCCTCAGAGGCTTTCAGTCACCACTCCTCTGAGATACAGACGGCACAATCACTGATTTATATTCAGGTGAATGTCTAACATGGTTAACATTTAATTTAAATAAAAATAACATATGTAGTGTAAGGTTTTTCCTGCCTGCCTGATATTCCTCAAAAAGCTCAAACCTTCAGCAAAATGACAAAATTCAGCACACATTCCCCATCAAATCAACACATTCCAGAAAGGCCGGCAGCAGTATGAACTGCTCTGCATGAGCTGCTCTGCAGTTACTCATCTGCAGAGCATCTTGACAGAAGCACAATGTCTGACTCTCCATCCTGTCTCTCCACTCGACTATTACATCATCTGTCTACGGGAGCCAGAGTCTGGGATGATAACAGAGTGATGGGATTGAGGGCTCAGGCTTTCCGAGGGGACCCAGCGGTATTGTGGATAATCCCTCATATAGCCAAAGAAGAGGGAAAACCCTCGGCTGGCAGGCTGCCGTGCTACACAACGTGATGCAGTAACGTGACCGTCTTCAGAGGGATAAAAGATGAGCACACTGGCGGTCATGGGGCGTGCAAACGGGCCGAGCTGAGATATGAGGGGCCAGAAAGACAGTGAGGAAAAAGAAAAAGCTGAAAAGATGACAGATCGCACAAAGAAAGACAGATGGTGACGACGGAAATCTCCATTAAAATTTTATGAAAAAGTAATCAGGGACCAGAAAGATGATTGCTTTTCTTCGCTGCTCTTCATTTCAAATGAAGGCCGGGAATCAAATCGTAATAAATTACCATCAAGCACCAAAAACTTTTCTAAAAGCTTCTCGGTCATATATTTTAGTTATATTAAACATTTTGCTAATTTAACAGCTTTTTTTACAAAAAAAAAAAGCTTCATAGAGAAGATTAAGAAACCTTTTAAAGATTCCCACAGGGGAAATCCCTTCTATGCATTTAAGCCATCTTAAATATTAGGATCAGTGTGCAGCCACTCCGGCTACCTCCAGCTTTGATCGAGGGTACAGTGAAAGCAGAATTAAACCAGCATGTTTTGATGGTGGGACAAACTGGAGCACCAGGAGGAGTGCATGCAAACTCAGAAGAGACCTGCACAGGTACGAACCCCAGTCAAGCGAATTTTGTTTGTCTGCCAGCAGTATTACCAAAAATAAATAAATACATAAACATTATAGGTCCACTTTAAATTTTGGTGTGACTCTGGAACGCTGTCTTTAAAATTGCAAGATCAGTCTATAGCCTTGGCGAGGGTCAGAAAGTCCTTCCAGTTAATTAAGCAACAGTAATACGCTTAATTTGTTAAAAGTGGTTTTACAAGCAAATGCTCAAAGGAGCCAGTGTGCACTTTGTTAAGTGGTTAAATGTTGAAAAAAAAAAGGACAACAGACAGATGTCTGAGCCCATCAGTACAGGAGACACAAAAACATGCTCCTGGAAACTCAGGAGAAGTAAGATGGGAGTAAGAAAAATAAAGATGGAAATAAAAGCAGACATGAGGCAGAGAGAGAGAGAGCAGAGTGGACGTGAGCCTGCTGCTGTTTGTGCTGATGGACAGAAATAGTCTTTGGGTATTAAAGCAAACTGATTTTCTGCCTCATCGTTCCACCTATCACTGCTCTGCATTTCAGCCTATTTACTGAAAGCAACCAATGACTTTAACTTCACCAGTAAAACCATCAACCACAGCCCGATGCCCTTCATTGTTCCACCCCCCCGATGGCAGGCTTCTTTTCCTGGAAACTTGCAGGGACATTTTATGATGCAGAAATAAAAACACGCAGGTTTAAAAAACAGCTGAAAAAAGCTGCCCGTCACTCTCTTTAGCTCTGCTACATCCTATATATCCTGTTGAAGATCTAATCTACTTGCACATTTGCGCATCCTGCCAATAACCCCAAAAGGCAACGTGCACCAAATGCTGGAAGTGATTGCATTACTTTTGTTTCACCACTGTGTGCAAAAATCATGCAGAAGTGCCAAAACTGCAGTTTGTCTAATGACCACTTGAGGCCAGCTCCAAAGAGACTCAATCAACGCAGATTCTGATGTTAAATGACCCAAGTTCACGGCATTAAAGAGTACGCTTACAGCCTGGTACCAAAAAAAACCCCCCAAAACATAAAAACTTTACAAGTTCGTGACTTTTTTCCTAACTCACCCTTTTGGATAGGCTACTTTCATTTGCTCCCCCGTAGCTCTGCATGTTTGATTTGGCCAAGTTTTACATCAGATGTCCTTCCTGATGCAACCCCAAAGGTTATCTGTGTCTCTGGCTGGAACTGAACCAGGGACCTTTTGCTTGCCACCCAAATGTGTAACCCACTGCACTATGGAGTCAATTAAACTCACCTTTTTAGATATTAAAGCTTTTAATTAAGTAACTGTCTGTAAATGTACAACATCACAATAATAAAGAATCCCTCAAAATTCAGGGACCCAGGTCTAGCTGGGCTAAGCCCCACATCTGGTAAAAATCTTTCCACAAATTTCTGAAACTTTTAGAGTAATACTGCTAGCACACACACACACACACATGCACGCACGCACCTCCTCCTTGTGAGCTTCAGCTCTACAACATGTAGTCTGGCATGTCTCTGAGACATAAATATAATATCCCAATCCTTGACAGAGCGCTGGAGTTATACAGACTGCTTCAATATGCAGCTTGTTATACAACAGGTAGAAGCAGCCAAGCAGTCTGATCTGGTTGGATCTGGTTTAAGACACAATCTGAACTGCATTCTGAGTCATGTTTTAGCGGCTGTAACATCAGCTGCTGCAGTGAGCAGGTAGCTAATTATCCATCTTTCCTTTTACAGGTAATTCTTTCTTTTGAGTACATCCTTCACCCGGGCAGCATCACGTTGTTTACTCGTGTGTTGGTAACTGCAGATACCCTAATGTGCAGTAATACTCTCAGCAGTTTCCTACACTGATTATCAGCACTCTTATTCAGCACATGAGTTGCATCAACATCAAGCATAACGAGCACAGAGATCCCTCTCAGGTGTTACAGCATAATGTACAAAGCTGCATATGTAGTTCGGCGCCCTGCTACACTGATTATAGGAGTCTGGATCTGCTGGGGCAGCAATGCAGACACACACACACACACACACACACACACACACACAGCAGGGCTGTGAAAGAGATTTAGGGCAGCTGTAAATTAGAGAAAAAGCTCACAGCTTGCAAAAGGCTAGTGATAAATGTAATTTTGAAATTAACTAAAAAAAAAAACAAACATCAGGAGTTTCAAGCTTGTAAGCTTTCAGACCACTTCTGATAAATCAAAGACATAAATCAGGACTGCAGTTGCCAAGTTTCATTTGTTTTATTAGATGTTTGATTTAATCATGGTGTACAACAGTGCAGCTGCACACGACAGCAGATGTAAAAGCTGAGCGAGGAGCTGTGCGTAGTGGTTAGTTGGACAGAGAGAGCCGGACAGACAGCGCTGAGGCCGGGCCGGCCCAGGCTGGGGGGGACAGTGAAATGCTATGATATGACAGGGTTGTCATAGCAACCTGCTGACACAGCAAGGTCTTGTTACAACTTCCCGGCGGGATGCGAGCGCTAACGTCAGCCTCCCTGCCTCCATGAAATCTGTGAAGAGGCTTCCTGCATGTTTCACCTCAGTGCACGTTCCTGATCTTCATGTTTGTCAGTGTTTCACTCACTCCTGACAAATCTGGCCACCAAACTACACCTCAGCAATCACACGTACTAAAATCACAGATACTTCAAAGCTGTAATATTGCTGGATCAAAATAGTGGAGCTTACTAGACAGCGAAGCATGAGAGGCAAAGTTACCTTTAGTTTTAGTCCTGAGTCTGTATAAATCACTTTATTACATTTAACAATCGTTAGACCCAAAGATATGGCAGTTTAAAATGCAAAAATCCTAATTCATACTGCAAATCCTCCATTTAAATTGTTCCCTAAGCACTACTAAAATAATATACAGTTTTAACAGGCTCGAGTGGTGCTAAATCAAAACTGAATCAAGTTCATTTGTATGGAACCAGCAATATCAGAAATCTGTGCAAGAAATCAGACAGAAAACACAACATCAGTACGGAAATAAACCAGACAGTGTAACCCATCAAAGGTCTATGGTAGTTTATGCCTTCACTATTCTGTCAAATGAAAATATTGTAATGCAACAGCAACAGCTTTGCAATGAATCATTCACGAGGGTTCAAATGTTGAAAAACTGATTCAGAGCGGTAATAAATCAACTGCATAAGCACCTATGAAGATAAAATAGACACTTAAGCAATGGACAAACCTCAGTATAGTTTAGGATTATTTAGCATATTTCTAATCTCTATGATGGATTATATATAAAAGAAAAAAGAACAGGTGGCGAGCTAACACATTTACTGAAATGGAAACTCAAAACTCATTTTTCAACTGACAACATTTAGGGGGGTTATTGTTTTTGGGAACAGTCACATTCATAGCGAATTTGAATGATAGATGAGCAGTGACCCCCCTAGATCACCTGATTAAATTTTTTTACCCATCATGAGATGTTCCTTGTGTGACACCTTGGTAATGAGACACCTTTGTATAAGCCATCAGCTTGGAATGAACCAACTGATATTAATTTGCTCTAAGTTGCAGGATTACTTTCTAATTACTGATGGATTTCAGCTGGTGTCATGACTTAATGCTTTTTGCACGTCCCTTTCTTCATGTGTTTAATACTTTTTTCCTGTGTCATTTCTCATTATTATACATAACATATTGTATGGAAATCTGTGGTTTGTTTGCATGTATGGATTGGATGGGTTGTTACCAACATCTGGTGAGAATTTCATGCCAATAGCACCTTTGTAATATATTTATTTGGAAAATTGGTGACGTGTTCAATACTTATTTTACCTGCTGTATTGTCCTCACATGTGATGCGTGTTCAGTACAGGAAGCAAGAGTAAAAATGGGACTAGCAGGAAGTGCTTGTGAGCAAAGAAAAAAAAGGGCATCCCATTTCCTATTGGTGAAAAAATGCACCACATCAGCCAATCAAAAAATTATATGGCAATGCATTGCATTTGGTTGCTGAAGAACAGGTGAAAGTTGTAAGAGTGACGGGGGTGAAAGAGAGATGGTGATAATAAGAGTGAGTTTAGAAATTTGAGGGATCTAAGAGATTTTAGTGTGTTTGGAGTGTATAGTTAGTGTGTAATGTGTTGTGTTTAGTGTGTTGTATAGTCATGGACAAGGCAGATGCTGCCAAAAAGCCACCAAAGGCAGACTCAAATGTGAATGCTGTCTCCAGGTGTACAACAGGAGGAGGGACACACCTGGAGGTGTCAGGCCTGATGGGTCCCCTTATCTGTGGGGGACAGGAACTGTGTGGCATCTTATTGTGTCACCTGTAAATAGTTGTACAAAAACACCCAAAGAATTGCATGCATTTAAATGTAAATAGTTGTATTTAATTTTATTTGCTAAATTTGCACAAAAGTTGTACAAATCACAACTTATATTTGTATTTTAAGTTATTAAAAAAAAAAATTTCTACTCGGATTTTGTGTTTTTTGTGTGATTGCAGGTCCAGTGTGTTAAATGAAAAAATAATTGTACAGTCACATGGGAGGTTGTGCTGAAAAAAAAAAAAGATACCAAACAAGGCAAGGTAAACAGGTTTTCAGGTGAAATCTAAAAGGTAAAATCAAAATTAGTCCAAAACAGCCAATTATATTGTAGACTCGGACTGGATTCATCTGATATGTGGAGCGCCAAGATTCTGGACTTGCATGTTATCTTTAACATGGGAAAATCCATTTAACAGATATTTCTGGCCATATCTCAGCTGAAAAAATACATCATCCTCATTTATTGCAGTAAGAAGAATATCACTACTGTCTGTGAACATGTAACATTTGATTAGGATAGGCGAATATACGACACAACTTTTGACTCACTTTTCACTCACGATCACTCAATTCCCAGATTATCTCCTAGATGACAAATTACATAATTTCTCATTTTAAGAGATTAAACTTTTACAAAAAATGAAAATTACCATAAAATTGAAGTTATTTTACATCAACATTTTAAACCTTGGAAAATTATGGGCATGGACAATAGGACCTGTGTGTTTTCTCAGTGATTCAGTAGAGAGTGAGATTGGTTCAAATCAGCTAAAACGTCTGCCAGGGGTGGGGTTTGATGTGCTGGGCACCACTTGTTTAGTCTTGGTAATTCATGCATCAGCACACAGAATGCGAAATGACTCATGAGGTCACCGGGGGGAAAGAATATGTCAAAGATATGTGGGGAACCACATATGTGGAATGCTCTTATTGTGGTTTTGTGCTGATGTCAGTCCTTTATCTTTGCACTGAGAACAAGTCTGAGTGTTAACACAAAACTCTTCAATGCAGTCTTTTGTCTGTTTTGAGCTCTGATTTTGTGCGCTTGTTCCTCTTCATGTCGACCTCTGCAACTGCACCTCTGCGTTGGTTAAATTACGACTTGTATAAACGAACTAATGCACACTTCGTTTTTCAGAAACTACAGAACCACAGAATCAAAAAAGCAATTAAAATTCACTTTTACATGAAAAATGATGTGTTTACAATAACAATAACGAAATAATACTTTTGAAAGAAGAAACACGCAGTAGAGTAGAACAGGCTGGAAGCAGATAGAATTACCTAAAAGTATAATATCAGCATCCAAAGTACCTTCCCAACAGAGATTCCCGGGTAAACTAATACTTAGTTTATGTTTTTTCTGGTAAAATCTGCAAAGTTTCTGGGCCAGATGAAATAAACAGGCAGTGAAACCTGGCCTTTATAAAATATCAGGATGTCCACTAGAATTTTAAGTAAAGTTGAGGGGATGCATGACTGGGATTTGCAGCATCAGCAGCCTCCTGGTGACCCTCAGATCTTAAGGGAGGAAGGAGAGCCCCAGAGAGGATCATTAAATATCACCACATCCATTCTTTCACTTTGGAAATCTTATTAGAGAAATGTGGCGTTCCCTTTGTGATATAGCACAACTGTTTAATTAAACAGCCTTAAAAATGCTGACAAGAGAGCCTGTTACATTTTAGAAAATGACCACACATAACATCTACGCTACACATAGCTGATGGACACAGGACGACAGTTTTAGCACACCAACTGGTTTGTGGCTTTTGCAGTTAATCCTTGACGGTCAGCCTCCCACTGCTTCTGCATTTTTTTTTTTAAAGATGAGTGAAGAGCAGCCTGGTATTAACACAAACCCCTGGCGATGATCTTTTAATTCCATTGCAGCAAAACAGCAGGAAACCAGACCTGATTCAAGAGAACAGCCTAACACCAAAGTGGTAAAATAATAACCATAACCACATCAATTTCTTCCGTGCCTGACCTATATTATAAGCTATTCCCTTAACACAACGATGGCAGCATTTCATCGAAGCTGCAGCAGAGACTCAAACAGGCAGGAAGCAAACTTTTTACACATTTTTGTTACTGAAGCAAGTGCGTTTGATTTAAATCGAAGCATTGAAGTCATTCCCTGCTTGAGGAGCTCCAGCTGCAGGCTTTTACTCAGGCTTATAAGGAATTGTAAAGAACCATTAAAGAAGTCAGTAGCGCACTTTTCCTGTCATCTCTTCATAAGAAGTGTGGAGGCAAGGATGAGCTAAATTTCAAAACTGCACTAAATACACCTGGATGTTAACACACCTGCCTGAGTAAACTTTAAGCACACCCTGGTTTATCCTCCTTTCTTACTCTTAGAATGAGCATAATTTTATATACACTAGTGAATGAGCCCAGAAATTAATCAGGAAAGTGTTTAGAGGTCATAGTTTGAGGGAGCCGAGGTGCATTTCTGCAGCCAGAAGAGTTAGAGTCTTTCTTAATACTGACAATTTTAAAAACTGCAGTTATTAGGCACTTACCTCGACAATATTTCTATCTTTTACACCGTTTATGATCATTAGTCTTTCAAAAATGATCTGTTAATTTTGGCAAATGTTCGGGTCAAAATAGTCCACTCCAGATTTCCCGCAGCGTCCTCGATCCGTCTCCTTACAGTTCGCCTGGAGAGGGGCACATTCTCCCATGATTCTTATATTTCCTAAGGGCATATTAGTGCAGCGAGGACCACCAAACATTCTTTGATAAACTTACCATCACATATCATAGATCCATGTCTTACACTCTTCACCCTTAGCAGACAAAACATCTCACCCTGCTTTCCACGAGAACGAGGGACCAAACAGGGATGCCCCATCCCCCCTTTCATTCAAAGATGGTGCCCTCGCTTAAATCGGGGATTAATAAAACCTCCAGTGTGCATTGTGAATGTGAGATAGACAGATTTATTTTTATTAACAGTAATTCATGAGTTTATTTTTCTTTGCGTTTATAATGATGGTGTAATGGCCTGTTCTTGGGTTGCGATGCTAGCTGGGAGAAAACAAAAAAGTGAAAAAATTAAAAATGGAAAAAACAGAAATGTGAATGAATCGAGTGTATTGTTCCAGAAATGTTCAATAAAAATACTCTGAACAAAAAAAAGAACATCCATCACAGAATGGCTGATTTTGTGAGAAACCACAAAGCTGATCTTGACTGCTCCATCCCCGGACGTGTGAAGCTTGATAAAAGAGGAAGAAAAAAAAATCCTTGTTGCTTTCGCAGCTTTGCTAGCAAAGGTTCAGATGTCCACTCTCGCTCTGCGTCAGTCAAGTTCTTGTATTTTTCTGCGTTTTTAGTCTCGTAATGGCGATTCAAACTGCAAACCTCAGACACAACAATCTGCTCTCCACTAAGCACACGTCTTTACCTCTGACATCAGTAAAACAACACTTAGAGCCCACATCCAGTTAAAAACTCTACGTTCAGCATCAATATTTCTTTCTTATGTGAGCAGACAGAGTCAAATCTCACTTCTTCTAAATCACAACTAAAAACTGCAAAAGACATAATCTGATTTTTCCCTACATATTCCCTTTATGTACTGATAGCATCTTTTTATTCAATAAGATAGAGACAACAGTTAAATATGATATTACATTTGAGCTTATTTGTTTTCCTTAGTTCTTCCTGTCTTTGTCTTTGCGTATTGCCTTGTGTTACTGATATCTCTTCTTATTGCCTTTACAGGTTGAGTGAAGTTGCCCTTTCAACATCAAGGCTATACAATAAACTTGCCTTGATGGGGTTTTTTTTGCTTGATCTCTGAGTAAAAAGGAAACTTAGAAAGAAGCAACGACTTCAACTTGTATGAAGATCAAGGATTTAAACACCACGTGTGGCAGCTGTGCTTTTTATTGATAGGGTCATTCCACAGTCTTCTGCATGTCACGGCGGGGACACTTTGATAATAACTATTTATAAATGACAACAGCCTCAACACCTAAATGTACAAGTGGCTTCAGGACAGTGTATCAAAAATACTAGAATATATTCAGCTTTGAGTGGTGTGTCACAGAGGGGACCGAGAAAATCAGACATTACAGAGATGCAAAAATTAATTACATATGAGACAAGTCAGAAATTTCAATTTAGAGTTACATTATTTTACTAATATGTTAATACTTTAATAGATGATATGAAGAACTAATGCTGTGCCTTTTGCTTTTTTTCTCTTCTGGCTGAATATGTAACCTACTACTCCCAAACACAAAACTTTAATTTCTTACATTGTGTGTGCTCCTGAAAGTACAGTCCTCATAGATTAATTGAACTTTCACATCATGTCTAATGTTTAGCTTACTTTTGCTTCGTCAGCCCAATCGTTTGGTTGCTGAGGAACAGGTGAAACCGCGGTTAAAGACAGCGATATTTTCCCTGTGATGGCGCCCCCTGTCTTGCGGTGGACGGGAACTGCGGCTTTGCTCGCAGTTTAATGTAAATAGTTGTTTCCTAAATTTGTACATAGGTCTTTATAGTTATATAGTATAGAATTACGTCTGCTGTCAATCCCGATGAGGTTTCAGTAATTTTATATGGAGTCTCTCTCACTGAGATAATATAAAGCTGGACATTTCATGTCATGGCGGACATATGCAGGCTCAGACTGTTTTGCTGAAACTCTGTCTCCTCTGGTGTGGATGCACCAAAGTCTAGTCAAAAACAGCAATTTAATCTACTGTGAACTGAAATCCAATTAGACCGACACATCAGCAGTTCCAAAAAAACAGAACAAAAAAACAAACAAAAAACATACGCAGTCGACAGGTCTGAAGTCATATGCATGGCGCTCTAACATGACAAAGCATGCCAAACATGGCAGCACGACCGCGTTGCGTCCCTGAGCTGGCACATTAAAATTTCAAGTGGCTGCAGCGCGGCCCTCTGCCTCGCATGGCAGCCAAACAGAGCGCCTCTTATTGGGGCTACAAAGCAATACTGTGCTGAATTATTCTAATGGCTGTCTGTTATTGCCTTTGGGCATGATCTCATATGTAGGCTAACACAAAGAGTAGGCCACACAGACCAGAATGTTTGTTCTACGGCAGACAGTTAAGCATCCTGGTAAATTTTCACATATGAAGACCTTCCCTGTCGTTAGCTCTTCTCAATTCATTTGTATCACCTTATTACTCATCACTATGCTAAAAAAGAAAAAAGAAAAAAACTTATGCACAAACCACAGGACAGCGCTCTGAGAGTCTCAGTGGTGTTCTGGGATGGATTTTAAGCTTTATTAACCTCTAAAGTCTAAGCTCTGCCTGCTACTTAACAGGCCTTTCACGTTTTTTAACCACTTTTTGCCCAGTTCAGCCTGAAGGTGCTGAACTTCAGCTGCAAGAGTCCCAGTACTTTTAAAGAGACTAGTACAATCATTATATACCAGCTTCATATACTTGACCAAGCAGTGTTGTTATTGTGAGCAGTGATAATAGTAGTCTTACAAAGATCCAGTGGTTTTAAGCTCTCTAAATGACAAATTACTGTCACCAAAGCCCAGAGAGACCTTCCTTATTTTTACAAGTCAAGGCCACACTCAAAGAAAATGTCGCATTGTGTTCCTGTGCTGGCCCAGTTCCCAGTGGGCATGCCAGTCTGACTTAAGATTTACTAGGAACTGGAGTTTAAATCTCTCTCCCAGTTGGCCTTTTATTGCCATTAAGAGCCAAGAGAAACTAGCTGACACCCTCGATCAGGAAAAGCATTAGTGGTCATGTGGCACAGACTGATTTCTGTTCAGATGCACTCCTTGCTTTTGTAAATTTGTGTCTGCAGAGTTACATCTTCAGCCCAGATGAATGCAGCTGTGATCTATTGAGGTAGCATTTGTGCTGAATTCACAGTATGGCTTCAGATTTAGCAAAGATATCATCTGTCTCCACTCATCTCATGTCGCTAATATAATAACCTAAGTAGGCTAAGCAGCATAAGAGGCCTACGTGAGTACAGTCGGCCCTTTGTGCTCACTCTCCATGGTCAATATCAGACGTGGAGCAGAGAGGCACAGAGTCAAGCCTTCAAACAAAGACTCAAAATCACTACATGTATCATTTTTAAAAACCAGCACTGCATTTTAAACAATAAACGATTCACCTGTTAACTGTTCCTTTAATCTGTGGATGTACTGACCACTACTACAAAGCTTGAAAACTACTGCAGTCTCTTCCTATTCCTTCTCCTATGCATTCTCTAAAGCTGGAAAATGAACAATTTAAATGTTATGGGTGATTTGAAGGATTTAAATGTGTTAACAAAGACGAGTATCTACATACTATCCATCTGCAAAATTAAACCCTGAAGCAAAACCAGAGACAAAAAGATTCTGATACTTTCTCCCACTAACACAGCATCTTACTTATATAACATCAGGTGATGCTAATGTAAACCTACACGCAGCATTCACCATCAGGACTGGAAAAAAAGATAAGACTTTTTTTTTCTTCAGTAACTGAAGGAGCTGCCAGCTGCCATTAACCCAACCGACCACAGCGCCATGTTTCTGCAGCCAACCTCCTGCTCACTGAGGATACTCTGCCCTGCAGTGCTCTATCCCATCCAGCCGTTGCTGGCCATAAACAAAATGCTTTCTTCAAGCCAACGGTTACTGGTCAAGTGGGTCCTGCCAGACAAACCCTTTTCAGTTGGGGGAGAATGTGGAGTGTGGGTAACAGTGGCAGCTGGGATAGGCTCCAACTCACTCCGTGACCCTGAAGTGGGCAAGCAGTTAGGAAAATGGATGGTTGGATAAAAAAGCAGAAAAGACAACACCAGATGTCCTTTCTGAAACACACAAAGGTGGTATTTTGGTCTTTTTGGAATTTCTTTGTTTTGTCATTAAATTTGTTTTTTCCCCTTAAAAAATTGCAGCCAAATAGAGCTCGTTTTGAAACTTTTCCATTACTGCACGTTTTTGTGCTGGGAAAGAATCCAATCACAATCCAATCCACTCTCAGGTAACTGTACCTACAACCAGCTCACCCACGGATTAAAGCCTCTCCCTTTTGGCTAAAAAGAACAAAGAGCTCAAACTGTACCCAAGCCTCTGCGGGGCTCTAACATCCCCCCCCCAGTGACAGGAATGTACATAAGACCTTCCCACTCCCCTCCGCCTCCCTTACCCTCTTTCAAAACCCAGCTCTCATTTGCTGGTTTAATTAGGCTTTACCTTGTTTGAGGCTACTGGGGCGAGAACTTCTGGGGAAGCATGTGAAAGGAACGGGGGGGGGGGTCTTAGGTCAATCAACCGATTTGGCTCCAGAACTTTCTGGACTAAGACTGTGGTATGTAGGCCATGGTGCTACGAAATGAGGAACTCAGCCACTGAGCACTTCACTAGTTTTAGTTTTAAGAACTATTTTTTCTGCTACCCCATCTAACACCTTTGGGATCAACTGAAAAATCAACCACGGGCTTACCATCCAAGATAACTGCCTGGCATAATACGCTTCACTGAATGAAATCACAATCCAGTGTCATGACTTCCCATAATACTGGATAGTAAAGAAGTGCGCACCTAGTCGACTAATCGTTACTAGTCACCTAACCTAATTGATAACATTTTAATTGATGTACAGTCCCAGTAAATTGTTGTCATAAATATTATGCAGCCATCTGCCACCAGATGGAGCTGCAGTCTCAACATTGTTGTAGAAAACCGCGGCAACTCTGGTAATCTAGCCCTGAAATTTTTGTTAGGCCTATTATTGGTAGTTATTTTGAAGGCGAAAGAAGGAGATCGTGGATACAAGCGGCGGAAATGAGCTTCCTCCGAAGGGCAGCTGGCTTCTCCCTTAGAGACAGAGTGATGAGTTCAGTCATTCGGGAGGGGCTCAGAGTAGAGCCGCTACTCCTCCACATCAAAAAGAGCTGAAGTGGTCGCCTCCTGGATGAGGTGAGGTGACACACAGTTAAGCAGCATTTAAAATAGGATTTCTATAAACTAACGAGCTTTCAAGACCTTCTTATTATTCTTCATCAACCTCAGTGTTCTGCCAGCCCTAAACTGACCAACAAGCCACAAGCATCTTGGAGTTTGTAGTTGTGAGACTTTTTTTAAAGATATAAGATACAACCAATTGGTTAGTGGAACTAAATATAGCCTGCATCTGTTCAGCTGATATCAGACCATTAGAGATCTCTAGTTACAGTCGGTTAAATTATTCACTGTAAGTGAATGATTTAACCGACTTACAGTGAACTTACAGTGAATGATTTAGATTATTATTACAACAGAAGAAATCATCACCAGAGGCTGAGCTTGTACAGAGCTTAAATGTGTTTTTCAGCCTTGAAAACTTCATGTGGATATCTCCCACACTTCTCGAAAAAGCTGGAAAATAGTCGACTCAGCCCTATGTGCTCGTAGGCACGCAACTCATAAAATTTTCATAGTAAGAAGGTGAAAAATTGCACAGCTTCAATAAATACACTAAAGCTACTCCAAAAAAATAAATAAGTAAATCGGCTGATTCTGAGGGAGTCAGGTGGGAGCACTGATTGATTTTTCATGGAAAGTCGTGCTTATGATCAACTTTAGTATTTATTTTTTATTTTTAATATTTTATCTTTAACTTTAAAATATTTTGCCTCTCTCACACGTCTCTTCACACTGCATCTCTTCATTTATTTATTTTGTGACTGCATCACTGTAAACCATTAAAAAAAAGCTTCATAACTATAGGCTTTAAAGGGTTTTTAAGAGTGCTTCATCAGTGTGGAGAAGCAGCTGCAGCCAGAGTGGACTCACAGCTGTTACAGTGGATCGTAACGGCAGTGGGAAAAAAGCACATAAAACATACATAACCTAACAACGTAATCAGCCATTCTTCAGGCTACCTAATCTATTCATCAGTCGCTTTTCTTTATCATGCATGAACATCAACTTCAACTAGCTTTTGTGCGTTTGTTTGGACAAAAGACACAACACGGAAATGTCACTTACATTTTATAGATAAACGAATATCTAAGAAAGCAATGAGCAGATTGACACTAATTCACTGTTTCCATGTCTGTGTCATAACATCTGCCACTGAAGTCGATTACTTTGTGTTTTGTACATTTTCAGAGCAGTGTTGAGCTCAACTGGAGTGTAGTTTAATAAACCAGTTCGGTCATAATGTGACCTGTTTATAATCCTCATAGCTTTGCGATTGCAATCATTGCGGTTGTCTTTTTTTTTTTATTGTATGTAATCTGTATTGTGACTCCATCCTGCTCTTCTTCTCTAGAAAAGATCAAGACTTATCCCAGTACAAACCTAAGCAGAGTCATTTTTCTCTGGCTGTCCAAGATTCAAGAGCTTCTACTAGAGACCGTATACGAGCGAGACATGAAACTCAAAGACTCACTAATAGAAGTCTATGGAAGGACTCCATAATGGCTCCAGATGGCGATTGTCCTACCACTGCCCCTAAAAAGAACCAATCAACAGCCAAACTAGGAAGACACATGGGCCAGCTGTGTTGTTGCACTCACAGTTCAAAAACATTTTCAGCTGTGTGGTGACTTATTTACTGATTAATGTAAATGTACTTAGAGTTTTTCCTCACCTACCTGTATCGTTTTTCAGAACTCAGGTGGGAGGAGCCAGAGACCCCAACGTCAACATTTTGGATTGGACCGCAAATGAAGCCATCGTGTATAAAGTGCTGAGAGCAAAACCTTTAAACCTTGTTGCAATTTCAACTTTGGCCTCCAAAGATTATTAAAACAACGAGATACTACTTCTACTACTTCTCCTCTAAAAATCCAAATTTTTTTCAGTTCACTTTTACTTAATTTTGTACTTTAATTTTAAATACATTTTCTTATTTAAAAGTTTAATAAACACGGCAGTTTTCTGAACTCTATGGGTAACTGTTAAATAATTGCGATTATTATTGTTGCCATAATCAAACAGATGTGGCGCAATCTCACAAACAGATGTGACTTCTATTCTTTTTTTTTCTTTTTTTTTAAATCATGCGACCTTAGATTTAAAACCCTGGTGACCAAAAATACTGCCCTCTCCCCGTGCATTTAGACAGAGCCGGTATGGCTGCTGAGTGTTGAACAGAAACAGTTTAAAAGATGGCTGCAGCTGCTGCATCTGTGAAACCAACACGGAAGTGCCTGACAGCCGGCATTCTTTCTAACAGCCAGCAGGGGGTGACAGCTATGCCTGCAAAAAGACTTCTGATTGTATAAAAGTTTATGGGAGGGAAAGCATCAGCCCCGACCTCTGTGAACACTGTACTGGTGAGTTTATGGGCGCACTCACTCATGTAGGGTCACACTGAAGAGAACATTCAGCCCATTATGGAAATTTTGGTCATTCAAAGAGTCTTACAGGAGAATTATCATGGACCTGTTCGTTGACATTACGCAAAAAGCCGGCAGTTTCACAGTCAGATCTGCCCTCGCTCTTCACATACGGTTTCAAAACACCAAGACAGTGTTTCCAGATCTGCTAATGGCCTCCGTGATTCTGGCATGAATGTGTCCAAGTACCAACAGAACTCATTGAACTGTTTCGTGGTTAAACCCGACAGGAAGTGAGAACACAGCAAACATTCGCACAAATTCTTACCTAGATACAGCGAGGCGTTCTCCTTCTTCACATTGTCGTCCAGGTAGGTTGGCCCCAGCGTGTAGATGGGCGTGGACCCCATACCCACCAGGATCTGAGCGATGATGAACAGCGCCACATACAGGTTGTGCTCGTTGCCCTCCTGGTCTCTGGGACAGGAAGTGATATCAACGCGGTCCCTGTTGCTGGCGTTGCTGTTCATGCACAGGCCCTCGTTGGCCGTAGACGAGTTGACCTCCTGGATCTGGTAGGGTGGGGAGATGAAGTGAGGTAAGGAGAATAGGGCAGCGCCCACTGCGATGAGAATCCTCCTACCGCCAGCCAGCGCGGCCTCTGGCCCCGCCCACCAAAGTAGCTGATGAAGACGACCACCAGGAGGCTCCCGATGTCGAAACAGCTGACAAGTAGGCCCGACTCGGAGCTCCTCAGGCTGTACCTCTTCTCTATGGTGGTGATGACGCTGCTGAGGTAGCCCGACACCATGAGCGACTGGATGAATGTCAGGTAGCACATGCAGAACAGGAAGCAGCGAGAGTCCTGCAAGATGACGCCCACGTGCTTCCGACTGGGCATACGAATCTGAGCTAGTCTGGATGCAAAAAACCCAGGGGGCTTCCTCCTCGCCATATGTTTACTCCTTCGAATCTCCGTGTTCTCCATGTATGAGCTCGGCCTGTTCAGCACCGACTTCCCCGGCTTTGGTGGGTAGCTCGTTCTTGTCGGGGACTCGGCCTGGAAGGACTCGGTCTTGGGCGGGATCTGGATGAACTCAGCACTCTCCTCCGCTGTTATGGACATCCGCACTGAGCTCGCCAGTAAGGTTTTCTCCTGAGGCTCAGCTTCACTTAAAATAGGCAAACTTTTAGATTTGAAGTTCGGACCTGGATCCTCCACCTCGCTGGAAAACTCATCCTCCTTCTGAAGGGATTCGGACAACTCCGCTTCCTCGTGATCAGCCATTCTTTTCAGTCACCTTTCTTTAGAGGTTAGAAAAACAAGCCGGCCCAGTCCAAGAATACATTTACAGTTCAGGGGCTGCTGCCCATTACATTTATTATTAATAGGAACATCTAATCCCACAAAGAAACCCAAAAAAGCAACAATAACAAGCACACTTACTGCCTCAATTTTTATCTCTGCTGTAGAATGGCCTCTGGGTTTGTTTATCTTTTCATGCACACTTTCCTTCTGCTGACCATCCACCATAATCCGGAGGTGGAGACCGCTCAGGCCTCCTCGGCTCGGCCAGCGGAGCTCCGGGGCCAGGGCTCTCTGCAGATGCTTGTCTCAGCAGGACGCTGCTGCTCCGCGGCCGGGAGCACGGATGAGATCAATTCGCAGAGCATCCCTGACAGCCCTGCTGATGCAGATCACACAGCCACAATAATGCCACTTCTTTCAGTAGGTTGCATGATCGTGCTCCCCTCCTCCTCCTAACTCCTCCCCAAGTCAAGGGCAACCCCGACTCCAACGTTATCACCGCACCAGCTGTCCTCCCAGCGGGCGAGGGGGGCTGACATTTAGAGATAATCTTTCGGTGCAAATTCCTGGAGAGGAACATGAACAAATAAAAAAAACGAGGGAAAAGGAGAGAAGTCGTCGAAGAGAAGCAAAGAGAGGCGAGAGAGAGCGAGCAAAGAGCAGAGCCGCAGATCACTGCAGTGCCGCTCAGCTGCTCTCTGTCGCTGTTTTCAACAAGTCAAGCTGCACTGTTAACTAAACCGGAAACACTTCAAAATAAACCTGCACTCTAATTTGACTGACCAAAATCCCAAACAACTTCATAACTGGGAAACATAATGGCGCATTTCAGGCTTTCGAGCCTATTTAAAATAAATTATCAATTTCCTGACCGATACATGCTTCATGGAGCACCAGTATCTCTACACAGCCCCAAATAATGCAAAAAATAAAAAATAAATAATAAAAATAACAGAATCGTATTTCTTGTCTATTACATTTAAGATTTGTTTTCTATGTATATTCACGTAGCTTACATATCTAATCACACTTGAACATGTGTCTGAATCGGCGATGTCTGCTCGGTAAATTCGGTCTGCTTTTTATCACATCGCTAAATTAGGGCCACATTGATAACAGTAAAATTAGCAAATTAGAATAAGGTGAAATTTGATTATTCATACCCCAGCCTAATTAAAAGAAACAGTGAGATGTTTCGAGACTTAGCTTTAAATAATTAAACATTCATGAGTGCGAGGAACGGGTTTTATTTTGAAAAGAACAATGACTAATGGCGGCACAGCTAGCAGCTAACGAACCCGAAACAACAACAACAATGTCGACATTGTCTTTCACTAACCTGACATTCTGTAGTGATGAGATGTCCTTCCGACTTTCGTGTCCGAATTTCATCGCACATTCTTCAAGGACTGATAATGAAGACTCATTCAAATAAAGTCCATGTTAAAATATTCCACATACAAAACATCATAGAGCGAGTCAGAGGAGTAAATACCGGAACAGGTTCGCGTGCCTTCAAAATAAAAGCACAGCTTGGATGACTGAGAACCTGCACGTTAAAAAGCATGCCGTATGTGGTTCACAAAAACTACTTTCCAATGTTTTTGACTTTGAAGGAAGTAAAAATAAACAAATAAATGACCCAAAACACCGGAGTCATGCAGTAGCAGGAAAATAATGGACATATTTATTTAGTCTTAACAAACCAATGCCTTACCAACATCAGAATTTTAAATTTTATATAAATCACTCTTTCATATACAAGAAGATGTAATTTTATTAATGAAAAAGGCATTTAGAGGAATAATAATGATAATAATAATAATGCCTTAGACTTATATAGCGCTTTTCACAGTACTCAAAGCGCTTTACAATTCTGTGCACCATTCATTCAGACCTCAATCATACTTGGTGGTGGTGGTAAGCTACTAATGTAGCCACAGCTACATTTTAAAAAACGAGAAAAAAAGTCACACTTGACATTACAAGAAATATCAGTACTGTTCATAGCATGTATCAAAAATAATAAAGATCATTGGAGAATATAACACATATAAGCATATGTATAATATTTAATATTCTAGTAATAGGTGTTGCATCAAATGAGAGGAACAGATAACATTAACAATAAAAGCTATACATATTCGGCTTTTCCCATATCTTTGACAGTTTGAAACATCAGAAGACCACGTTTAAATAGATTCATCAGCAGTTCAACGGATTACAGAAATGCAATCTACTCTTTATCATAGTTTATAACTTATTTACTGGTTTGTTGATAAAACACTTCAAATGTGCAGCACGTCTGTAACTGAACATGATGCTGTGGTTTCTAACTTATCTGATAAAGTGCACGTGCAGAGCTTAGCCAAAAGTATGTGGACACATGAACAACCACATCAAAACACAAATTTTACCAGCAGGCAACAAAACAGTCAGTTCATCACAACGATGAAAACTAACTGCATTATAATCAAAATAAAAACAATAATTAAAGAATAACAAAAACATGTAGAAAAATTGTTTCAGATGATGTGTTTATCAAGATTTTCTGTTACTCAGCACTGAGGCGCCACAAGCTGTAAAAAAAAAAAAAAAAAAAAGGCAAAATGTAAATCCTCACAAAAGGTGTCCATATACTTTTGGTAATGAAGGGAAACGAAGTGAACTTAGAGGGGGTAAAAAAAATCACACAAGAACGCCATTTAGTGGATAAAACAATAACTGCACCTAAGGAAACGTAAATGGAACACACGCTTCACATTATTATTAATATTTAACGCTTTTAAAAGTTGGAAAAGGCAAAAAGCAATATCTAAAGAGAGGCTACTTTATAACCCGGGTGTTGCTGCCTTTACTTCATTAAAGGCCCTTCTTTATTCTTGTTTTTCCTGTATCAGAAATGTGAATTATGCCCCTCATAAGCAGAAGATTGAAAAATCAGGTGTGTGGGGCTTCTGTGTCACAGCCAGAGGCCTGTTACTACACAGCAGGATTTTTTCTCATCTGTAACTTCAGGGTTAGGGTTAGTTTTTCAGTAGCATCTAAAGTCTTTTAGCTGGTTTCCCAGTCATGGATTAAGCATGGTCCAAGACTAAAAGGAAAAAGTCAATGAAGACCACAATAAGAAAAAGTATTTAGTCCAGGATTAAACATAATCCCTGTACGGGAGACTGGGCCTTTGGGTTTCTCGAATAATAAATATAGATTCTTAGACGCAACTTTGTTCCCTAATTTCACAACAATTTTATTGTTCTTTAAATGTTAATATATGATCCTAAAACAGGATAGCTACACTGCACTTGCTGACCTCACATTAAATTAGACTAAGCTTAAATTTAAACTGAAACCCTTAAACAGCACCAAGCCTGCAGCTGAGAGAAGACAAGCTAAAACTGTTGGGAGGAAGTTATGTTTCTAATCTGATGCTGAGTCTCTCTTACACTGCTGGAACTGCAGCATCTACAACACAGAATACCTATTCAATCACTCAAGGTAAATCCAGTTTGATCTGCCAAATAACAGAAGCGACAAAAAGCTTTAATGTTTGCAAGTTTCAGAGCTCTAATGTGCAGCCGTCAGCTCAGAAATAAACAGCAGCACTGAGAGCACGCTCAGAAAAATCACACATTTGAATTAAAATGTTTATTTTACTGCTCTGTAAGCTAAATCTTCAGATTAATGATTTGCTGCAGCACTGATCGCATGTCCTTTATACAACACTGCTGCATATTTCTGGCATATTTTTTAAAATCACCGAATGATAACATGTCTGAAGTAGGTGGCGCTCATAGGGATCATTTTCTGTGGAAGAAAAGTCATGTCACCAGTGAAACGCCCCTTTGAGATTGCTCAGATGCTGCCAACATATTTAGTGCAATAATGTGTCTAAAGGGTCACAGAACATGTTTGTTTTTTCAATAACGTTTGCTTTTTTAAACAAACAAAACGCCACAGTGTTTCCTATGGGCATATTAAGCCTCAGTCCAGCATAGAGCGGCTGAGTGAATGTGGTCTGGACTCTGTGGAGGTAGAGTCATGGTCTCAGAGACGCTGTAGAAGGACAGAATACCTGCTCTGTGATCCAGGTACACTCCTACTCTGGAGGACCGAGGACCTGAGACAGGAGTGGTGATATTATTATGTCAGTTCTGTTGTCTGAGTAAGCGTGGTCGAGGCAGCGCAATTACTGGATAGATCTGTCACAATAAAAATGTCAATGAATGAGTCAAAGAGATCTCCTGACACCTGCATTGGGACAGCATCACAAGCTGTGAAGAAAGTATGTTCAGGTTGGTTAGACCAGGGACTCCTGATGAGTAAACCGCTGTTGGCTGGTATGAAGATCTTTAGGATCTTTAATGTAAAGAAAAACCACTCTCCATTCATCACCTGCCCTCCATGCTGACTTTTTCAGTCCCAGGAGCAAAAGCAGGCTCCATTATGTATTCTTGTTCATTTAAAAGAAACAAGAGACAAACCACTGCAGCACATTAAAGAGAGCGCTTCGTTCAGTTCAGTAGATGCAGACAGATGGCCAGAAAAATCATTTCTAAAGGGTAAATTAGCAATAGATCCAAAGCAAGGTCTAGAGTAAGGATGTTTATTTCTTGAGTAAAGCTGGATATTTTAACGTGAGAGTCCACAAAGACTGACTCAGCTTGACTCAAGTGAGCTTTTAGCATGTTGGATCATTTTTCAGGGCCACAGTCAGCTGCTTGTGTGTACTGGAGTAAATCAGTAAATCAGTCAAGCTGCTTTCCACCACTGACTGTAGTGTTGTTTTCTTTTTTTCTTTATAAATTAGTGTAAAGGAAGTCTTATTTATTTACCTGTGAGTAGAAAGTTACAAACTACAAACTACTGTTACCTTTTAATAAAGCAGAGTTACTTTATTAATTAATTAATTCATTTGTTTATTGGGGGATGTAATTAAGATCACTTTTGTCAACTCCGTTTTACGCACCAGCTGCTCATTGGAAGATATCTGATCAAAATGTCTGTGAGGAGCGATATGGATAAATTAATTTCTGTGAGAGCCGTGGTTTAAATTAAACAAAGCTCAGCGCTGAGCCGAAATAATTTTGATCTAAGGTTTCATTTTATAGATTAAATCATTAAACAATCCAAAAAAAAAAACCCTAAAAAACTCTAGATTTTTAAATACATTAAAGCCACAAACAGATTTTAAAAAAAGTTTATTTTAAATCACTGAGTCTTCATTAACTGAGTATTTCACTTTTATCTTTGGGTGTGATGAAATTTTTATAATATCTTTGTATAGCAAATATTTGCTGCTTTACTGTCTGCTGATCCTCTCACTGGCATTTTTAAAGTAACTCCACAAATGGAGTTTTTCCTTCCCACTGTCGCCAAGTGCGTGCTCATAGGGAGTCGTCTTATTGTTGGCTTCTCTCTGTATTATTGTAGGATCTTTAGCTTACAGTATAAAGCTCATTGAGGCGACTGCTGTTGGGATTTGGTGCTTATGTATGGATAATATATTAAAAATATATATTTTATATATATTTTTAAAGTGATCTTGAGCAATAGTTCTTCAGGCTTTCTGAAGGTCTTTCAAAGTTTTTCTTTGGACATTGGCTGCTTTTTCACTCATTTTCAGCCCAGTCCTTGTACCTGACTGTCATGGTTGCTGTGGCAGGCAGGAAAATGCGGACCCCAAATGCAGGACACAGAAACGGTGAAATTAACTTAAATGAGGTTTACTGATATGGGGAAAACAGGTACAAACAAACTGGGCTGGAACAGAAGCCAGAACTAAACCTAAGGGCCACAAGGAACGGCGAACACACAGCAGGTACAAAGACAACAACAAAGAACAGAGGAAACTGAGGGGCTTAAATACACATCAGGTAACCAGGGCAATAGGAAACAGCAGGGCACAGCAGGTGAAGCAAATGAAACTAATAACAGGGGAAACAAAACTGAACACAAAGCACGAGGAACACAAGACTGTCAAAATAAAACAGGAAGTGACTAAACAAGATACACGCAGACTTGACATGGGGGACAGGCACACAGCCACGGGACAGAGACGCAGACCTGACAAAGGGAAACACAAGGGACTAGAAACAAACTGAAGAATACAAAAGAGAACTAATAAACATAATCAGAGAAATAACTGAAACAGAACCAAGAGAACACAAAACACCGGCCCAGGACCATGACACTGACCATTTCCAGAGGAATGTGAACTGACCTATAAATCATGCGAGCATAACTGAACAAGTGGAGAACAAAAGAAGAAGGCCTAAAACAAACATCTACAGCAGATGAACAGTATCAGAAAGTCATGAAAAAGAAAAAAAAAATCCAGCAAAGACCTGACACAGGACCTGAGAGATGCATCTTGGCCATCTCTGCTTGATCCATCTACTGTTCACTGAAGCCTCCTCAGAAATGGTCTCAGTGGAAGGGCGGCTGTCAGAAGCCATTTTTAAGGAAGGAAAAGAGGGAGAAACTTGATATTTGCCACATTACACGAGAACAGGACTGAAAAACAGTGTAAACAGGTCTGATGGAGGGATGAATCCTAATCTGAAATTTTTGGTTCAAAGTCTCAATCAGGTAAAGCGAGAGGCACAACTGTGAATGCCTTCGCATATCTGTATTAGTGTTGCTGATCTTGCCAAAATTGGTGGAATTGTGAGCACGGAAGTCAGAAAACATCAGGTTTTGATCCACTATGCAATACCTCTGATTGGTAACAGCTGCATTTTTCAACATGACATTGATCCCAAACACAGTGCAGTGAAAACATACCTGGACAGGAAAATATATAATGGAACTCTATCAGTCACGGATTGGCCTCCCCAGAGCCCAGACTTCAATATCAGAAAAGCAGCGTGAGATCATCTTGACAGAGAACAGAACGGAAAGCAGACAACATCCGAAGAAGAGCTTTGAATGTCCTTAAAGAAGCTGGAGAGGTGTTCCTGAAGACGACTTAAGGAAATGACAGAAAGCTGCCTCAGAGAGGTCAGACTGTGCTGAAGAATAAAGGCGGTCATGCCAAATATGGATTTTCAAGCTGGTCAGAATGGTCAAAACTCAGTTTTTGCCTTATTTACTGTATTTCCATGTATGCTTGCACATGTTTCAATAAATCGCTGCACCTATTTCTCATTTTCCTTTGCAAAATTTTTTGTTTTAATGGGGTGGCTCAAGACTTTTGCACAGTACTGTAGAAGCTGTACAGCTGTAAGAGAATCGATCAGTCATTTTATCTGTGAGGAAGTGCTAATCAGAATTTAAAGTGGCTGTTTAATAAGATAAAGTGTACAAAAACATACAAATGCAACCGTTAGACCACATCTGAGTGAATTTCCCCTCTTCTGTCCAGCTGTTTGAGGGGTCGTGCTTTAGTATTATTAGATCCTGAATTAAAAATCACACCCGAGACACATCAGGCAACAGCTGGAACAGATGTTTTTATATTCAGATGTATTCACATACATATTTATGTTAATCTACGCTCCTGATGCTCATGCTATTCCTAAGCGCTTCACAGAGAAACTCAGTTTCCTCTTGCTGCCACTTGGCGCCGCCTGTGCTCCACGTTTCCTGTAACGCAGCAGTGAGGTGGCTTATCGAGGTCAACTCATCATGAGGCATGATGGGTGCATTTATTTATGGCACATTAGACTAGTAGTTGCATATTCTATGAGTCTGTATTGATGTTAATGTTGTATTATAGTTACATAATTTACCATATTTTTAATGCAACACTTTTAAATAACAGACCAGACGCTGCAGACGACACTGCGGCTCTAAAGGTCCTTTTTCTCTGTTGATCAGTGAGCACTGCAACTGTACTAAATACATTTCAAAAAAATACAACAATGTTACTCTGTGATATTCTACACGATGAGCACAAATCCTGTACTTTTCTTTAAGATGCTTCATTGACCTGGTTGTGGGTTTTTCCCTGTAGATGAATGTGCAGTGGTCCAAACCACCACCAGGTCAAATAAGCTCCCTCTAAAGCGCTCACCTCTCCGTGGTGGTTTTCCAGATTAGCAGATTCAATTCCAGCTGTATAAACCGAAGCATTACAACTGCAGCCAATTACCCCATTTAGTACTCCAGACTTATACACTGAACTGAGGAGTGTACTAAGTTTGTTTGGAGTCACATTAAAATCCATTAAATCCGTCTGCATCCTGCACGGAGATGTTTCAGCAATAAGCTACCATCAGCTAGTTTTTTCCTCACAATAAACCTCCAGTGTTTTCTCAGAAGTACAAATTTTTATTATGTCCAGCAAATGTACCCTTGACCAAGGCCACAGTGACTGAAATAATACTTAGGATGAGGTAAATGTAGTACAGTAAGTCTGATATTCCTTATGAGGATCAGAAGAGTCACCTTTGATAATCCTACAGCTTAATCCTGATTTTAAAAAATGTACTGTTTAAATTGACTGGATTGGATTTAAATATTTATTCATTTAACAAACAGGGGCCGCGGCAGCATGCGCAAGAACCACACAAATCCACAACAGCCTGGCACCTCCTCCTCATGCTGGTCACACACTGCTGTGGGACGACATCCTATTCTTCAACCAGGATTTGTCATAGGTCAGCCAGTGTGGTTGTGTTGGTCACTCTGGCACAAACCACACACACAAGCTGATCCCACAAATGTTCAGTACGGTTGAGGTCAGGACTGCAGGCAGGCCATTCCATCCTCTCCACTCCCAAATTCTGGAGGTAGTCTCTGATAAACGCGCTCTGTGGGGGTGAGTGTTGTCATTTTGGAGGATAAAGTTTGGTCCCAGACCGTGGAGATATGGGATTGCTCTGCATTGAGATTGCCTCCAATGATGACAAGCCTGAATGTCAGCACCTGAGGGTACCAGAAGCTCAAAATCAAGAATTCATTACAAAGGCTCTCTCCAACAGCAGCAGCATCTCCTGGCAGGACCACCACCACAGTAATTAAAGGTACTGCTCAGGAACAGCTCAAGTGCCTCCAGTTCTGACCACCAGAACAAACCTGACCCACAGAAACCCCACACCCAAAGGATCCAGTGTGAACGTCCTCGGACCAATGAGATGAGAGGGGAGCTTCAAATTACTCAGATGGTTTTAATGTTGTGGGTGACTGCTGTCAAGGTGAATGAAGAGTGCAGGGGAAGAAAGACAAAAAACAAATAAAAAAGAATTAAATCATTTTTTAAACCCTTTAAATTTTTCAATCACAATCCTCCTTCACACATACAGACTGGATACAATAGGTAGGAGCTGGAAACCTAAAAATAAACTTCAGTTAAATTAACAACCACGTCTCTGATTAACAGACAGTTGTATGTCGCTGGAGTGTAGCGCTGAAGCCGTACAGTAGGCCATTTGGGAGATGTGATATGATCTTCCAGTCTGTCAGAGAGGAAACCACCAGTAAATATTTAATCAGCAATTTAGTTTGCCTTTCAAATATTCATGAAATCTAATCAAGTTAATCACGGTGTGATCGTTATTGCACAGCATAATGAAACTCCCCGCCAGTTCACTCGAGTGTGTCCAGGGTGGCTGACTTCACGCCGTCGCTCTCTAAAACAATAAAACTGATGTGCACGCACGCACGAACACACAGACACACACACACACAAACACCTAAAGATGCAACACGTGCACATGCAACACATACAAACACGGTGAAGTTGACTAGAAAGGAAGAGGGGAGAGAGAAAGGAAGTAAAAGGAAAGAAGGAAGGAAGGGCAGATACAGACAAATAGAGAAAGAAAATAAGGTGAGACGAGAGAAAAGAACAAAGTAAGGGTATAATAAGGAAAGAAGGATATAAAGAGGAATCAAAGAAGGAAGACAGCCAGGATGAAAGGATGGGTTTAGTGAAGAGTATGAGAAGGCAGGAAGAAAGAAAAACAAGAAGGAAAGAAATGTAGAAGGAAGGGTGTAGAGAAGGAAGGATAAAGACAAGGAAAAAAGAGGGAAAGAAGGTAAGGTAAGGTAAAGTTTATTTATGAAGCGCCTTTCACAGACAAAAAGGTCAAAAAGCTTTGTACAAAACAATCAATAAAACCAATTACACCTTTGCGTTAAAATGAGAAACAGCAATAAAACAACAGATTATAAAGACAATACAATGAGAGTAATTAACAAAAAGCTTGGTTGAACAAAAAAGTTTTCAACTGTTTTTTAAAAGAAACGACAGAGTCAGCTAGGTGGAGCTCAAGGGGTAAGTTGTTCCAGAGCTTGGGGGCTATAGCTTGAAAAGATCTGTCACCTCTAGTCCTTAATCTTGTGCCTAGGGGAACTAAGAGAATTTGATCTTCTGATCGAAGGCACCGTGTAGGGATGTATTTAACTAATAACGGAGATAAATAGTCAGGGGCTTGTCCATTTAAAGCTCTATATGTAAGCAGAAGGATCTTAAATTGAATTCTAAAAGTATCCGGAAGCCAATGTAAAGAGAACAGAATAGGAGTAATGTGTGTTCGTTTGCTAGAGGGAGTTAAGAGTCTAGCAGCTGCATTTTGTATCACTTGAAGCCGGGATACAGATGATTTATTTAAGCCGGTAATGAGGGCATTACAGTAGTCTAAGCGTGATGACACAAATGCAAGGACAACCTTTTCCAGATCCGAGGGGGAAACTAGGGTTCTCAGTTTAGAAATATTCCAAAGATATAAAAAAACAGGAGCGTG